>JABUQX010019551.1:0-30206 GCA_015478945.1 Trachelipus rathkii | reverse complement strand
TACTTTTTGCAAGAAGTTAATGAGTACATACGATTATTATATATTTTTAATTTATTTATTTTTAATATTATTATCGTTGATTTATTATATTTATATAAATTTTTACTTATTTATTTATTGTCCTTTAAAAAGTTTGTAAGATTATTGATATAAAAGCTTAGCGTTTCCGAAAGACCCGTGAGTCAGGCACCAGGCGCATATGCATCGTCCCGAGCCGCGGTTTTGGCACTATCTTAACCTAGTCCATTATAAACGTCACTAATGAGTCAGTATATGACACCGCTCACGTTGTATTATTAATATATTATTACTTCAGATTGTTATTACGCTATGAAATTAATATAATCGAGCGGGCTGAGCTGAGAAGATACTTATATTTAGCTTATTTACACAAAACTTTATATATACATTATTACTGCCAATTTTATACAGATTTAGTCGGAAATGGTGATTGCCAAAATTATTTTAATAATAAATTAAGAAAAAACATTTTAATTAAGGATAACTAAAATATTAATATGTATCACAAATCATAAAAATAAGAGAATACAATCTAAGTATAATAACAGGGCGAGAGTATTGTTTCAAATTGGTCAGCTGATCCGGACGGGTCGGGAACGCCAGTATATTAGCTGCGTTCCAAAGCCCCGACGCAGCCCGTTTGCAAAATCGACTCAGACACGCTTCGAATTGAAAAAATTACATTAACCAACTGGAGAACAGGAAATTTGAGTGCAAACGGAAACGGCCGAATGCGCCCGTCGGATAAGCTGACAATTTAAACAATGACAGAGTTCTATCCGTTCGGTACCTACTTTTTTGGGTTTTTGGTTAAAAAATGTTAATATTTTTATAAATTTGAATTTATTTCAGGCAGAGATAGAAAGGGAGGAGAAGAAAGTGTGTAAATTTGTAAAGATAATACTTGACTTATTGGCAATTCCACTATTCTTTAAGAATAAAATCAACTACAGACTTATCCTCTCTCCTCTCAATCTCATCAGTCATAACTCTCTCTCGTATCTGCTTCTCTCTCTTTCTCTCTCTCCAATCTCAGTTCTATCTCTCTCTCCTCTTCCCTCTCTCCTCTCTCTCTCTCCGCTCTTTTTTTTATTGATCTGCGCTCTCCCCATTCTCTTCTCTCTCTCACTCTCTAATAATAATATATATATACGATATCATATATTATCATATACGATACTATATATAAGACTAATCTATATATATATACGATATTATTATATATATATAATTCTATATATATATATATAATATATAGCTATATATACTATATTATATAATAATATACTATATATTTAATATATATGACCGTTTCTAAAATTACAATAAAATATGTTTCCAATTTATTCTTCATATTTTTTTTTAGAGTATATCTCGTTGATTCTTCAATCAAAGCAATCGGGTGATACAGCAGATACCTAGCCATATAATAATATAATATATATATATATATAATATATTATATATATATATATATTTATATATACTATATATCTATAGTATATATATCCTATATTATATATATATATATTATAATTATATTTAATAATAGTAATATAAATTATAATATATTCTACTCTTGACGTAGTTTGTATTTATTAATTGCGAACGTTATAATATAAATAATATATTATACTATAATTATATATATATATATATTAGTTATATATATATACTATACCTATATATATAATATATATTATATAATAATATATTTATATATATTATATACTATTATAATAGTTATATATACTATATAAATATAACATATCATTCTACAAATAAACAAAATATTTCATTAATACGGGGAAAGTATACAACATTTACTTAAAGCCGATACCGAATACATAAATCGATACAGTCTAAACAAAATTTACTTAGCGATACCGAATACACCGATACTTGCTTACCTTCTTTGGAGCGATACCCGATATACGATACAGTATCCGCCGATACATGTGTTAGATACTTAAAAACTGAGAATTATAATTATACGTTAATAACCCAATATATTATATATTATATATATTATATAGTATATTATCTACTATAAATACTATATCTAAAGGAGTCACCATAGATGAGACAAAACATATAAATATATATAAAATAGGTCATATATAAATATCTTTAATCAAGAAAATACTATGTAAAAATGTATATATATAATTTATATATATATATATATAATACATATCAAATGTTATTAACTGATCACATATATAACTATATATTAATATATATATATAATATATATATATATATAACTATATTATATATATATATTATATATCATTCTTATAATATAGTATATATATATTAATAATATAAGCTCTACAATTGTAAAAAAATATGATGAGATACTAAAGATTAGGAAACCTGATTTTTGTCATACACTGAATTCTTAAACACAATATAAACTGGCTAAGGATTTCATCTACCAGTCTGCCTCTTTTAGGAGAATGAATATAACCTACCAGACTAAAGAGTCTTTCAACTGATGCTGATGATGGTAGTGGGGGCTGTATTTAAAAAAATGAAAAACTGCAAATCACACCAGGAAAATGACGTAGAAATTCCAGTAAAGACTTTTATTCGGTCCGCAAAAAATTTGAGAAACCTCCATATACATCGAATCTTCGCTTGTAGTCGTGGTAATGGCAGTTGATATTTCATAATCAAAAAGTCATCGGCACTACTTTCAGAAATTGCATAATCAGGTCATGCTGATTGGTGGTTATTCTTTTTTCGAGCGGATTTATAGAATTAAACAACCAGGACCGCCAGCATTTCTGGCTCCCTTTCGTCATGCCCGCGTTTTTGATGTCACGTTAAAGCACGAGACATGATAAGCCACTTTAACTCTCCATCTTGGATTTTGACACAGAGAAGCTAAATATTGCGCTCATCATAGTTTTATGCTATGTCCAATTGGAGAAAACTCTACCTGAAACTCTATTTTGAAAAAACCTTTGAAAATGGTTAGAAGTGGCTGACAATACTGAAGGGGCCTATTATTAAGGCGGATTATTTAGTGTCCCAACCATCTAAATCGGGCGCATTCAATCTTATCTCATAAAGCCTCACTCCAACCTCCTCCTTTATTTATAAGTTTTTTGTCTGTCTCATCTAGTCTTTCCCACTATCATTAAAACTACATCTCTGCCGACTGTATTCTACTATCCTGTCTTGTGGTCGTACTCCATCGTTTCGCCCCATGATAGTAGAATCGGTGTTAACATCTTCGTCGAATATCACCCTTTCACCTCCTACTCATTTCTCTATCTTTCAGTATGGGGTACCCCCCCTGCCTCTACTAACCCTTCTACGTTTCCTCCCTTATTTCTAGCAGTTCTGAGTTCTACTTTGTGCAGTTATCACAGCGAAGCAATCTTGTACAATTTACCTCCATCTCCTCTTTCTATATATACTCGCCACCTAAGGTCTATAGATATTCACCACCCATCTCCAATACAACCTCTATCTCATTTCCTACATCTTTACCTCTATCAGCTCCCATTTATTCCATCACTGAATCTAACTTGTATACTCAGTCTTCATTTATGTTTGCCACTAGTATTCACATAAATTTCGAGCCCGCCCCGACATGATAGAGCACTAAGGAGCATAAGTAACTCATAATCACACGCGATCAACGTCTCTCAGCATACTCTCTTCCTCTCTCTGACGGCCTAGATTTAGTCAAATATCCTGGCATAGACAAACATAGATCAGAGTAAAAGTTCATCTAAAGCTGGAATGCTATATCCTCAATCACCTCTATCACTTATATCACTTAGTATCCACGTATTTAAGGCTCGGCTCCACTCACGAAACACAACACAGGGTGGAGATCAAAACGGCTGTGCCCACTTTTGTCTGTATCCTACCACGTCACACCACCACAGCGTGAGAAATAACCATAAGTCACTTTAAGTTGCGCATATTCTGTTCTCGCTTAACAATTCCATTGAGTAGCTTTTTATTACACATAACTGCACGCACAGGGGCTGCGTGTTCTACAATTATATGAGCGCTAGTGCGACTCGTCCATAGTCCTATACCTAGGATATGCATGGGACTGGGGAGGAATTCAAGGTCAATGAATTTCTTATGGAACTAGTCCAAGCTGGAGGATAAGTGTGTGGAAGAATTGACGCTCAACAATAAACATCGGTATAAGATGTAATTATACTTGCACCATCTCAATACCTTATACATAACGGGTAAAGTGTTATTCACATGCGCTTCGGAGAGAGAGTAAGACTGCTGTCACGTCTTCCGGTGGCTTCTCTGAATACTTTATCTTATATCCGTGCTGCTCTTATATATACTCGCCTAGATCTCTGGGGCTTCTAACTTAACCTAATCTCTAAGTTGTTTTTCTCTAAGATTTTCACTTATAGGCCAAGTTGTTCTACAACAAGATAATGTCTACCTAGGTATATATATAATATATATATACTGTAGTTGTATACATAAGTTGGACTGTAATATCTTTTATTTATATTTTTACTACTCTTATATTGTACTTATATGGAGAACTATAATTATTGACTTTTCCTATACCACCCCTCTGGTATACTTATATCGGCTCTCGTATATTCCTAATAAATCCAGTTTGACAATTATATTCAAGAATGTACTTTTCAATTTTCTCTCCTCCCCTATTTGTTATCGTTTAATATGGGGTATACCTACATCTTACTCAGCAATCTTTACATATAGTTCTCTAAGAGTCACCTACACACTCCTATTATATTACCTATTAGTTGTATTTTTCTTTTTCTTTTTTCTAACTCAGCTCCCTGTCCTTTACCATACCCCACCTCATCCCTTCACCCCCTATCTCTGGCTCGACTACGCCCCTCAACTTCCAAGGAGGGGGTGTTACCCACTTGCTCATTCCATTAACAGTTCTTTGAAGGGTATTCCGTTTAATCTCCTGTTTGGGTCTGCTGATCTCACCAAAAAAATCCCCCCTTGCTTATCCTTGATATTGCACTTACTTTCCTCTTTGAATCTCTATATCGTTTTTGTCAGCCTAAAAATCCTCTTCCTTTTTTGCCCTCACATCTTCCATAATTCCTTCCAACACTCTCTTTGCTGCCTTTTCTTTTACCCTCTTCTTTTCACTTCTTCTGTTTCATTTCTTACTACCAATACTGGCCCCTTGTCTGTTTAGTTCTATATTTCAACCACCTTCTCATCACCTACTGGGCTTTCCTCCTCTTATTGCCTAAATTCACTCTTCAGTTCAACCGCTCTTGTGTCTTTCCTCGTCTTTAACTACACCCCTTTACAGGGTCTTTCTCTGCCTGCCCTTTTTACTTTTCTTGTTTCTCCCCTATCTCTCCGACTCCTTCTAAGTTCCTAGATTCCTGACTTAATTATTTCCAAAATATATCCCTTTTCCTGTCACACACTCCTTCAGTGACTCCACTTAATCACATTTCTTTTTTCTATCTTATTCTCGCAACTTGTCTTCTTCAACCTTCAGGTCCCGTCACCAAATTAATAACTACTGATCCGAATATTATATTACTACTCCAGTATCCACTTTCCATTTCTTGTTAGCCTAACTTATCAGACGATATTTTATAGTTATAATAGATCTCTGATGGAATTCTCTTGTGATATTGTTCCATCTATATCTTGCTGAACCTATGTGAGGTCCCTCTGTTGGAAAAAACCATTCCAATGATCTTCACTTCCCTTCCTTAAAAAAAATCTACTCAAGCTTCCTCTCCTGCAATATTCCTTCTTCTTCTCCATACTTCCAACCCATCTCTCCACCCTTGCTCTTCTCCTCCCCACTCTTGCATTGAAATCTACAATAATATAATATATATATATATATTAATATATATATTATATATATATATATATATATATATATATATATATAATATATAATAATATTATATAAATATATATATATATATGAACGGGTGCTTAGCACCTCGCTTCAATCTCAAGCAAGAAATTGATTTTTCAAAAGCATAACGATAATATTAAACTGCCAGAGATGTCCACTGTGATTTTTAACACGCGAGGCTTTATGAAAGTTGCGGGAGATCTGTTATATATATAACGCACAGTAGGAGAGGACATATGGGAGAAGATGGCAGAGAATTCTAGCTCATGAAACAGAAAAGACAGAGATAGAGGACTCAGAAAGATAGTGAAGCACACGAGTGCAAGCAGACACCTATGAGCTTTGATAGAGCTGCATTAATCTCATCAACTACACATGAATCAAAACTATTTCTGCAGGAAGATTCCTAACGAGCGGAATACACTCACATGCAGAGTAAGCATACAAATCGATTATCTAACTCGTAAAAGGGCCTGTTTTATGTATTGTGGCAAACACGGAGGGAAGAAGAATGCGATTACATACGCGCTCGCGAGTGTGTACCACGATGCGCAGAGAGGACAGAAGCTTTTCCGGGCGAGATCACGTGCCCGCTTAGTCACCGGATATCCTATAGACATAATAAGAAAAGTACTAAATAGTAATCTCAAACATGCAGCGAAGATTGCGCCCCTGACGAGGAATATGAGCTCATGTGGATAGAAGGTAGGGATCAAGATGAAGTGAGAAAGTAATTACCTGTGAAACAGATGTAGGGTGTACACTTCTGTTTTATATGCCTTCTTGACACTTACGACAAGCGCCAGCGCCAATAGTCGACTTCCTATCCTAGGACAGGGTGAAACCATGAGCCCCCCAAGATATGAGAGCAGACTCATTGGCACTAAACAAGGACAGCATTGGGCCTGAGATGAGTTGATCCTTATCATTAATTGCTGAAGCAACTGAGAAGAGGAAAAAAGTCTCGCAGTCCCACATATAATGGAATATAAACTCCCTGAATCGTATACTGCAGGAAGAAATCCTACAGAATATGAAGCTTATGTGGGAGACGCCTTAAGTACAGAATAGAAACCAGTTTGAGTTGGAGAGATGGGAGGTTCTGGGCTAATATGTACAATGTATTATTTTGTGTCATATAACAGGCATGAAAGGAGTTCACAGCGTCGCATACATTTGGCATTAAAGAGAGGAAGTTCATATATTAATTCAGTTTAAAACTATGGAGAGATGCTCAGCAGACCCAGGGAGCGAGAAAAGTTAAGAAGAAAATTTGCGTATGGGTTATTAGGATGTTTTAACGAGCTAAGGCTTAGAGGAAGAGATGGTTGAGTAAGAGAAAAGATGAGGAGAGATTTGGTATGAAAGAAATGAAAGATGGAGTATCGAGAGGCAGAGAGTGGGAGGAGAGCAGAGACCCAAACCCGAAAGAGAGACGTAATGCCAAGAATCAGAGGGAGAGAAATAGGGAATAGGGAAAGGAGATTAAGGACACGGAGGGACAGAGTATCGTACCGAAGTAAAAAGAGGAGAGGCAGAAGAGATTGAACAGTAGGAAGGATGGAAAGGAATGGAAAGGAGTCGAAGAGATCCAACGAGGAGAGCATGAAGGGACGAGTGAGGTTTTAGAGTTTTGTGGCTGGCAGGTGATGAAGATCGTTATGAAAAAGCTAATTGAACACACAGATCTCGAGATAAGACGAACTGACGAACACCCGACAAATCGTAACGATGAAATTAAGCTGGAGAAGACTAGTCGCGACGTCAGCTAAACAGCCGACATTGGGATATATATCCCTATATATATAGTATATCCTAGCATACTATTATATATATTACTATACTATATTCTATATCTATATATATATCTATTATATTATAGGTAGGTCTATATAATCTCATATATATCTATCCAAAACTGGCACTATTATATAATATTGAAATCTTCCTTAAAAACTTAAAGGACACCTCGAAGACGAGAAGAGGAGTAATGTATGGATAGCAAGAAATGAATCGCAGAAAACAATAAAAGGGAATGAGGAAGGTAAAAAGGTTAATGAACGAAGGGAGGAGGAGTTTGGAAGGAAGATCAAAGGAGGAAATAAACAATATGTTGTATGGCCTAGTAAGATCATACAGGAAGGATAAAAAAGAAGTTAAATAACATATAAAATGCGGAGGGAGAAGGTGATGGGTGAAAAGGGGCACGAAATAAAATGACGAGATGGACTGGATCATCTGTTGGCAGTCTTTGATTGGGAACGTGGGGAGTAGTGGAGAGAGGAGCTATAGTATGATAAGGGAGTTTGAGGATAGGGTTATGCGGCATGGGGAGAATGAAGGGGTGATTAAGGGATTTATTTTCGGAGACAACCGAAGTTGCGAGGAGGCTGTTGCTAGGGATTGCGTAAAAATTTGGGAAAACGACCTGGTGAGGATGGTTTGAGTACTACGAATGATCTGGGTTCGTTAGTGGTCAGGCTGACAGGGGTACCACGAATGATCCAGTATAGATTTTTACAGATTACTGAACTTAGAGAGTTTACTGGGTAGGATGTGTAGAGTGCCGTGAAGAGTGGGGGAGAGCAATAATGCGTAGCGCAATATATAATAGGTGGTAAAGGGTAAAGAAGATTGCCTCTGGTAATTAGAGTTAATTTACTGGAGGAAACTAATTCCCTGATATAACCACATAGTAAGAGTGTATAATTGAAATCGGGAATGTTGGAGAGAAGTTAGCTTGAAGAGGGAAAGTGAAATGGACAATAGTTTGGGAGAGGAGCAGTGCCATGCGGTGATAACAGAATAATAAGGACCACAAGATCCTAGTCTTTTTACTCTTATGATCAGATTGCAGAGAACCAGAACGGATCGGTGTATATTCTGTTGGGTGTGAGTGTGGCCATCGCTGGCTGCAAAAGGCCTTTTGATTCAGTTCGCCTCAGCACGAATAAGCGTTTGTCGTAATGGATAGAACTGTCTAGAAGAAGAATATGGAGTTACGGGGAGGATGCTCAATGACAATTAAAAGAGCTTGTCAGCGAGGTGTGTAAGTGCAAGTGGTACGGGACATGAAAATGATAAGTGGTTTCAAGTGAGAACAAGGAGTGGAGCAGGGGAGTGTGTTATCGCCCCTGTTGTTCATTGCATATTTGGATAAGGTTATAACATAATTTAAGCGGGTATGGATAAAAATGATGAATGGGTAATTTTTGGAATACGCCGAGATATACTTTTCTGGAGCGTGAAAGGAGGAAAGACATGGCAAGAGGGATTGGAAAGGTGAAATAATGTGATTTCGAAGAGGGAGGCCTGAAAAAATGAATAAGGAGAAGACGGTGTTTATAAAGAATAATGAGGAGAGAATAGAGAAGGTTTATAATATCCATATAGATGGCAAGCAAAATAAAAGAGGTAGAAAGTTTTAAGTATTTAGGAAGTGTGTTCGGAAACAGGGGAGAGGGGAGTTTTGGGAGAGGGAGGATTTCGCCGAAAGGATAGGAATATACGGAAGAAGCGTGAGCGTTTTCTGTTAATTCTATGCCTTTCTGAGACAGAATCAGAATGTGCCCCTGCAGGTGAAAAAATCATTTTTGAGATGTTTTGACTCCCATTTTGATGTATGGTGCGGAGAGTTGGCTACGCACGTATCCACCAGAAGCAAGAAGTAACCAGCTAGCGGACGAATGATAGCCTTTGAGTTTGGTAATGCTGGGGAAAGACCAGAAGAGATGGGAGTGAGAATGAACATATACGAGAGAGAGCGGTATGACCTGAATGAGAATAAGATCGAAAAGGCACAACTGAGGCTGGCTGGGACATCTTAAGAGGGTAATCGTGAGGAAGGAGAGGTGCGTAATAAGTGGTCTTCGGAAAAGGGCCCGGAAGTCAAGGAGAAGCGGATGGGGGTAAGAAGAGGTTTCTTGTCATGAAATTCATTAGGTGGAGAGATGAAGTAGAGAGGTACTGGAAGAGGCAACTAATACTTCTCCGATAGCATGCACATGGGAATTTGAGAGAAGGGCGTGGAGACTTCTTCGAAGCTAGTCAGACGTACGGAGGAGGATGAGAACTACACACACTGAAGGCGATAAATGCTTTCCTGGGAGTTTGAAGTTATGAAGTTATTCCTCTCTTCTTCATCATACCTTTCTTTTTCACAAGACTTTGGGACGTAAAGGTCGCGTTCATCATCGGAAAAAGAAAAGCCAGTTAAGAACTATGAAAAAAAGTCCGAAAGGAGAAAGCCGAGCCTTTTACCCCTCTGTACCATTAATAGTGAATACGTCGCAGTACAGAAATCCTTAACCCTAGAGCTTCAGGGACAGCGGACGGACCTCACTATGGTAAATCGTAAATGTAAGGGTTCCATCCCTTGGATCAGGTGGACCACAACCATCACCCTCACAAAACCCCGCCATTCACTCTATTAAGCACCTTTATTCTCCCTCTGCCAAACTTCATTTCTCTCCTTCAAACATTCGTTTACTGACTCAATCCACTTTTTTTCGTCTCCAGCCGGTCGGTTCCAACACACTCCGCCACTATACAAATCCGTTTAACCAACGAACTATCTTCCATCCTTTCACATGACCAAACCTCCTCAACATACTTTCATTTATTCTCTATTTACCCCTTTCTTCACACACACAACTCTCTAAATACGGTCCATTCCTCATTTTATCCATTCCTCTCACACCTAGCACCGTTTTCCCTAAGATTGTCCATACTGAACACATTGAACTTTAGATGTATACTTTGTATTCCAGACCATAGTCTCATAACTATATCATAACACGGTAACAAATACCCTCATCATAACCCTACGAGCACCTCAAGACTTAGTCCTTTTACATTCACGCAACGATTTTAAATTGCATCAGCCACTTAAACTGCCATTCATTTCCTACACACTCTGCATCATCCGTTCCCTTCTATCCAACATATATCCTAATATTAATTCCTAAGTTCCCTATCTCCTTACCTTACTGCTCTACACTACCAATCCTCGGAATCACATCCCCTCCAAAACTAATGACGCTTTCATTTACACATAATCTTATAAAATCCAATGAATATCATCATCTCGCTCCGTTTGATCATTTCACCTCCTCCTTGCTACATGACTCATCTCCAAATACTTAATTCCTTTTGCACCATCATGAACCCACACATTACTGATCACCTCTTCATTACTTCAATATTCATACCTAGATTTTGAAGATGGTTTTCCGCACTCCCTCTCACATTATCGCATTTTACATCATGTTAACAAAAGAATCGATCCCTATTCCATTGAGCTAAAATCA
The DNA here is from genome assembly GCA_015478945.1 of Trachelipus rathkii. Classification (NCBI taxonomy): domain Eukaryota; kingdom Metazoa; phylum Arthropoda; class Malacostraca; order Isopoda; family Trachelipodidae; genus Trachelipus; species Trachelipus rathkii. The sequence goes on along the minus strand of JABUQX010019551.1, from coordinate 18,998 downwards.
GAGCCAGGGGTTCCTCCTATATTCTGATTCTTTCCTTTCGCCTCTTCCCGAGCCAGAGCTAGAGAATCTTCTATATCTTCCTTCCTAAGTCACATCTATTCATAACTTAAAGATCCTACATTTGTCGACCATCCTGTTTATTTACCTCTCTTTTCTCCTACGTATGCTTCCTTCATTTGCTCCCAGATTTTGTTCAGTTTCACTTGTTCACAATCAACTGATTTACTCTTGCAGCGCTTCTTTACATACTTATCCTTATTACCTTTATATATATATATATATATATATATATATATATATATATATATTATATAATATTTATACAATATATATATATATATATATATATATATATATATATATATATATATATTATAATTAATCTTATATATATATCGTGCAAAACCTTGGCACACTGAAGACTTAGACCCTTGTATCCATCAAGGATTTAAATGAACCCGCTACCTTCCTACCATTCACAACTTTCCTACTACACTCTGCATCATCCGTTCTCTTTTCATCTAACAAATAACCTAAATATTTAACCTCAGATACTTGTTCCAATTGCTCACCATTCAACATGATTTCACACAGTGGATTCTCCTCATATAACCTTACTCTTTCTTAATTAAGCTTATTTACAAACCTGGATATCAGCAAACCAATTCGCCAATATGACGGTTGAAATATTTTAGTAATAATAAAACGTAATATACTCCATACTAATCTTCTAGCTAGGAGGGTGACGATAAAGTAGACCAGGCCAGTGTCAATCAAATGAAAGTGCTGAAAAAGCATAAAAAAAACAAGAATGATTACAAGGTAAGCATAGGCGTTTGGATTAGCAGTCATATTTTCTAGCATATAAAAAAAGAATATTTCACTTTCATAAATAAAATTAATAAAGGGTGCTTGAAAAATTAAGCTGCATAGCATAAAAATAATATACTAAAGAAGTATTATATACATGAAGTGACAACTTGCACACTTTTAGCTCAACATAAAATTATCATTATTATTATTATTTTTTATTATTATTTCTAAAAATAATCCACTCACCATAGCATATTTAGTATATGACTGAGGCAGCCAAAAAACAGTACGATATAAATTTAAATACTGAAGGCCGAGAGATAGAGAAATTGTAAAAATAGCAATCTTGTTGTTGCTTTTGATATAAACGTACAAAAGGACTTTATATTGCATATAGTTGTGTCATAAATACAGAACTACAAGATGACAGTTTTATTTACGATGAAAATTCATTATAGTTCAAGCACTATCCATAAATCCGTCCATTTTTTAACATTTATAACTCTAGGATTAAAGTTGAAGGTTTGAAAGATATGGATTTTATCTTAAAACTTCTGTTGAAGTATTATTATAGGTGTTGCATTGCTTTTTAGACCTGCCTTTTAAAATTATCTAAATATCGTAATTTGTAATTATAAGTTAAAGAGTTTCAACCTACCGATACAAGATAAGTCAATAAATCACAGATATAATACTTAATAAAATTATCTCGCTACAGATGACCGTATATTGGCAATATTGCATTTGAAGTATATGTTAATCCAAATATAGTAATGACACTCATTGTAAGCATGTGCTTCTAAAAAGACCACTCTTCTACAACGAAGAGCTCCACCAGTCAGTCTAATTCTCTCGTTTTGTCAGTGATCAAGGATTGTGCATTAATCTTTGAGAGGTCATCAAAAATTAATCTATTCTTGCCCACTTAATAGTTTTACTAAGATGCAAAATAATTCTTCTACCTGATCTCCAATACTTACTTCCCAAATATTTTAGGGGTACCATGGACGTATCTGTTTAACCTTTATTAATTAATATATTTATATCATGCTAACCAAAGTCAAAATTCAATACAATACTTATTTGTGAAGCTGTGTACTCGAATTCCTTCTCAAGTATGCCTGCGTGAGGACAATCACTTCGAAGACATCTTGTAAATACGACGTATTCGACTTTGTTAACTAAAAATTTTAATCCACTGGTCTCTGATCATTTCCCTAGGGAATATAAAACTTCCTGAATTGTTTAAGCAGAAACCTGAAGATTTTTATCAGAAAACCTAAAAGTGCGCAATCAGCTGTATACGTAGGACAATAAGATATTGTGCTGGAGGTCATTCTATAAAAAGATCACATATCATTTTAGAAAACAAAGGACTTAGGATGCTACTTGAAGGACTCCACGTTCCATTTCATCTCTCTCCGATATAGTCTGATTTGGTTGCAACTATATTTTGCTAATTGAAGGGATTAGGAGGGAAACTTATTTTAATTCATCCTATAGAATATAGATAGTTCATGCCTATATTAAATCTTTTAAGATTTCTAAATTATATTTTACGTACACCACCCTAAATTCACATTTTCCTTTGTGATTTAATTTAAATATTTTTATTATTATTATTATTATTATTATTATTATTATTATTATTATTATTATTATTCATTTATTATTATCTATTATTATTATTATTATTATATTATTATTATTATTATTAATAATTTCCAAGCTTAAAAAACATCCGATCTAATAATTTATTACATTTTTAATGCAGTAGTATTTTCAATAACTTGTATATGGAGTCGAACTGGGCATAAAATCTGGAAGACTCGGCCCTAAAACCTGAACTTGGTACATCACTAGTAGGAACTATACACCTTCTTATTATCAGACTCCGAGAAATAAATTGGAGGGATGGTGGAGAAAAAGGAATATCAATAGAATCGTCATAAATTGAGCAAAATATTTGGCATCATCGGTAATTTCAAAAAATGGGTTATATACAAAGTTAAAGTTTACATGCGTAGAGTCGATATTTTTATGAAACCGTTAAAAAGACCATAAAGAAAAGGAATTGGAAATGTTATTGCATTTTCTTCAGAGAAAAAAGCTTTTAATATATAAAGGGGTAATAAATTTTGTATTAATTTAAAAGAGTATTGTCCTTGAGGAAATTGATTAAACAGAGTTCTATGTTCTAGTATTGAATAATCAGAATTTCAATGCAAGAAAAATTTCTTCTATTTAAACCATTTTGGCAATTAAACGATTCTTTGACCCTTACTTTGAGTGGCCTGTAATTAAGGCTATGTTTAAGACAAGTAAATGAGAACTAAAATATCATTCATGTAAAAAATATAAAATTAATCAAATGTACATGCAATGCGATAACCATGCATTAAGAATTAAATGGTATTTATAACAAGCCCATGACCAATAATGTTATGTAAATATGTGTGATATAAAAAAAAAAATAGACATTTTTTTTACAAGTTATATGATCTGCAATTTTCCCGACGCTTGTTTGCAAATAAGTTTTAGATTCTTATTAAATTCTATTTGGGAGTCTTTTTAACGGGTGGCCGGGCCCCGCTGGGACGTGTCATTCACTGGTATTCCTTTATTAACTAATTTAAGCTTAACTTTAAACACCCATAAGTTAAACAAAACCAACCTGTAAATTTTCATGTACGTGCTCAGAGGAAAATCTGTTGCCAATTAAATAAGTTTTAACTTCCCAATATGCATTTAACTCAAAATTTTTAACCCACTCAAAAAATATCAACGTGAAGATATTTAACCATGCTCAGTTCGGAGTTAGGTTAGAAAAAGAGTTAAATGCTCTTGTAGAATTTTTATATCGATCGAAAATAAAAAAAAAAAAAAATTTATTTCGAAATTTTCAGATATTGGTGAAAATTTTTTAGGATCTGACTTGTAGGGTGTAAGTTATTTACTTAAATTTTTATATATGGTTTAAAATATAATCTATTTGCTACTTAAAAAACCTTTATCTTATTAATGAAAAAAATTTTTTAATTAAAAAAAAATATTAACAATTTAATTAAAAACTTAGACCGGTTTTTCCCTCCGTGACCAGCTTTATTCTTCTTTTCCCCCATTTTTTTACTCTATGATTTAACATAACTAAATTGTACGTTACCATGGTTACTACTATTTTATATCATACCTTAGTTATCTATACTGTTTTATCTTTTATTCTTTTTAATGATTTATCTTATTCAAATATCACTCCAACTTAATATAATAAATTATTTATATATAATTGGAAGTTATTATATCTTATTTCTTTATATATAAAAAGACGTTCATTCATTTAAAAATGCATTACCTTATTAATTATAAGTATATTTCAATATGATTAAATATTCAACAAATTTTTATTCTTATTTAGTATTTCGAAATCACAGATGTAAGATTGAAAACTCCTTTCTGCTTGCTTCGAACCTCTTAAAGGATATCATAAAGAAAAATATAAAATATTCATAGTTGGAACACCAACCAACTTACAGAATCACCTAGAAATATGAAAGCATTTTTTTCTGTATGTTATTCAGTTCTTGTCAACTTTAAATTTGAATAGATATGACTCTTTTATAATGTTAGGCTAGAATAACGTAAGTTTGTATATAATGTTTTTAATTAGTTGTAAATATTTTAATGTGTCGATTATAAAGATTTTATTGTGCCAAGTGATGTTATTTATCCTATAATTATCTGTTTTACGTCAAAGTAAAGTTTTATATATGATTATTAATATTAAATATATGATATATATATATATTATATTATATAATATATATATATATTATATTAATATATTATATAATTATATATATATATATATATTTAATATAATAATTATATTACTGTATATATATATATATATATATTATATAATATTATATAATATTATATATTATATATATATATATATTATATATTATATGATGTATATAATTAAATATATAGATATATAATTAATATTAATATTATATATAATATATATATATATATAATATATATATATATATATATATTATATATTTAATATATATATTATAATATAATATATATATATTAATTAATTTAATATTATATAATATAATAATATATATATTATTATATATATATATATATATTAATACTTTTACTTAACCTTTTTAATTATCTGTTAAAATGTTATTTTCAAATATATTAATAAATTAATTATAATAATATATAATAATAGATAACTTATTATATTTATTAATATTTGTTTAGTATATGACTATAGGTATATATATATATTTATATATTATATATATATATTTGTTAAGTGAAAAGTATAATATATATATATATATATATATATATATATATATTATAGCCTAATCAATGAGAACTTTATATATAGAATTTTGAGTACTTATCCAATTCTTATTATCATTATATTTAGAGTTAATTAGAAATTCAGGTTCCGGCAGAATTCCTGCCAGAATTATTTTATTGGGGGATTCTTGGCTATATTCTACGCGGTTGCCTGCCAGAACTGAAAATTTCACAGTTCCGTTACACATGACCTTAATATTGATATGTCACAAGCGTCATTAATTTCTTTCCAAAAAAAATTTCTCATCTTTTCTATTTTCTGGGTTTTGAGATTCGAGCTTGGACATAATCGGGATAGAGAGTATCCGAGGATAGCAGAATTTTACGCTGAACCTCCTATTGGCTATACATTTAATCATTTCGTGTTATATGGTTATTACCTAGTTTTACTGTGTAAATTTAATTCATTTTTATTCGTACTACGGAAAGTAATAGGCAACATGTTTGCTAAACGATATATTACTTTGCCCACACTGGTCAACCGAATTGTAGGATTTTTATGTCATTCCCCCATGTCGTTTAGCAATTTTCCTTGTATAATGACTTGCATTATTGTTAAATTCAGATTTAAATACTGTACAAGCTGATGACAGCCAAGCTCATAACTTATTTACAATTACATAGAATAAATTTAAAATTCTGGTCGTTATGCTCGATTACTTGCGCTTCGTTCATTACTGGCTTCGCTGTGTTTTGAACTCCGAACCTTAAAGGTCGTAGTGTTTTAAAGGGCAAAACAATTTATGAACGCTTAGTTTTTAATATTTTCATCACAAGTTTTTTCCACTAGCTCTATCAGCGGTGATATAGACGAAACTAATAAAACTGTATCTACAATAAAATAAATAGGAATTGGTAAAGCTTTTAATGCTAATCTGGCGATGATGACTTTTTCTTAAATAATAATAATAATAATAATAATAATAATAATAATAATAATAATAATAATAACCAATAATAATTAAAATAATAATAATAAAATAATAAATCAATACATAAATCCAATAGTGGATTCAGATTATATTATCATTATCATTATCCGTACTTATACAATTATCCATCATTTATTATTAATAATCAATTGTGATAGTGAAGTTTTAAAAATTAAGCTTACTATTTTGTATTTTTTTTCTTCTCTCTCTTTTGGTTGTAAATCATTGTAAAAGGGATTTATATATTTTCACGGGAAGAATTACTGAATTTTTTATTATTATTATTTTTTAGAGAATAAATATAGTCAGGAAATTAAGAGTTTATATTTTATTTATTGTTTCCTTATATTTTATTTATTGCAAGTGTAATTTTTGGGTAAGCATGACTTCACTGCTTAACTTTACAATATATTCTCCGACCCTTTTTTTCTGGCTAACCATAACTACTACAAGTACGAGGTCGGGTATGCGTTAGGATTAGTTGTGGTTAGATGGTATTCTGATATTTAATGGGACTCGTACACACTTCACCCATTAATTTTTTAGAATAATATTGAAATAAAATTTCGCTTCTAAATTTGAAAGTTTTTTTAAAAAATCAGTTTCTTGAGAAGGCAATTAAATTCCTACTTCTGCTCACAATTAACCCGTTGGTCAGGGATTGCCGACCACTGTATAACTCATTAAAGAAAAAATTGTCGGTAGAATTCCTTGTACAATTTCTTTTTGAGGTATAATTTAGACAGTGAGAATATATTTTCAAACACATTCTGAAGAAAGGTTTTAAGAATTTACGAGTTTTCAAAAGTTACAATTGTCTAACAAAGTCAAATTATACTAATTGATCCTAGGTTATATAACAATACGTTTTAATATCTACAACTCAGTATCTTAATGGATATTAAGTGTGAATTAAAATCTTAAAAAGAAATATAAAGCCGAGATATTTTCCAACTGCGATATTTGCTTCTTGTGTGGTGGGTATATCGTGAGGAGCTGTACGCTCGTAAGGAGTAAATAAACTTATTTTCTCGGAGTAGGTTCGTAATGCATTCGTACGAGAAAAGTGTATTTTCAAATGACAAGTAGAGGAACTGTATGGATTCTTTCGATGTTTTTAGGTGGCTTGGGGATAGCCTAAGCTTTCTTCTTATACGGTTTCGGCTTTCAGCACAGGGTTGCACAGTGTGCGCCACACTACGATGGCACTCATATGTATTGATCCTACCTTGAGAATTTATAAAATGATGATTGAATATAGGATATAATAGAATATAATTGAAATAATAATAATTTTTTTTTTTTTTTTATTTTTTAGATGTTGGATGTTACACGGGATCTCCACAGGCAGCACATACGAATGCGGCGTAGAACTCTGTGGTTAAGTTCCAAACTAACGAGCAGGGGAAATCGGGCGCTAAACGAAACGAAGAGGGAACCAAGGCTGATGGGGATCTGAGTGTGAGATGTGAGATGAGATTTGGTTAGTATCTTGTTGTATTAGGCAAGTAGAATGGAGATTCAGTTCCAAAAGATAAGCAAAAGGACAACGGATCACTGACGCAAAAATGATGATGATTGGCAGGATAAGATGTGCTGAAGGCCGAACTGCTGTATATAGAGGTATATTAAGCATGCGGAGGAAAGAACTTGCTACGATAAGGCGTTTCGAGTGGATTGGCAACTCTGCAAACTCCACAAAGAGATGGAACAACGGGTGTGTTGAGGTTACAACTGCGAGGAGCTCAATAAATGGGCGAAGGGGTCTTGGGGGCAGAAGCCCGCCCACCGTCGACATAAGAAAATCCAGTGGGTGAGATTTGCCAGTATATGACCATGAGACGCACTGGTTGAAAAAATCGAGCAGACCACCTCCAGGAGGCGACTCTTCCTACTAAGGTATGAAGAACATTTCCGGAGTTCATTAGGGACGGGGTATGAACATTTGCCGAGTTTGCGGCCCTTACGAAGCCATCCTACGTTTCCCAACATATGGACTGGCGGCAAGCCAGAGAGGAAGGCCGGCCGTACGCCCAAAAGAAATGTGAAGACAATCTGTAGCACGAGGATGCGCCCACGACTACCACAGCACCGCGGAGAAGTCAGACGCGGCACTTCGACACCGTGTGAGCTCAGCTGACCCGTTGGTGAGACCTCAACCATCGGCCCGTCGTTGCACATAATAGGAACACCCACTGGGAGGTTACTGATAACATAAACTCAAATGCATTTGTATTGCTTTATAAATAAATTGCGCTATAGTTAAACATGGTAAACAAGCCAGAGGGACTGTTGAATTGGCACAGACCAACGGGTTACGGGGTGACCGGTCAAGCAACGCACAAATGGAGGAGAGCGCTCAAGAGAATACCGAAAAAAAGATGGGAGTTGGCATTAAAAACCCCACAAAAAAAGGGGCCGAAAAAGGTACTGATTCCTGTTCAGCCGCCAAGGACCATTTGCCTATTAGTTCTCTAGCTGAGAAAACAGGACAGGGTAATTATAGAGATGGTAAGGGATATGCGGATACAGTGTATGTAGGCACCGGAAAACACAGCTGAAGCTCCCACCCCTTCCTCCGCCTTTGAACCATCGGTGTGAGTGACTCGGCTATTAGCAGTCGCTATGGACCTCCGCGTGAGATACAAAGGGAAATTCCTATTCAACAGCATTCCGGGTTCTGTGCCTCCGTAAGGACTTATTCAAAAGGTACATGGATGCCCACTGCCCAGAGAGCAGGTGGAGCGGAGAGGGACCCCTCTGGGAACGGGTAGAGGTTAATCATATTTGCTATGACCGCTCGCCTAAAGAGGTAAGCGTCAGTTATTTTGAAATGAAGATGGAAGTAACAACCCCAGCAAAGGTGTTCAATAAGTGAAGTGGTTGGTTTTTTTATGACGGGACACGCCTACTGATGATAGGTGTCAGGCTCCGACGAGGTAGGAACCTGAAGACGAATGAAGAACATTGAGCACATGAGCTGCTCCCTCCGCAAGGGATATTGGGCATCACCCTCGGGCCTCCACTCATCCAGGTGTCTCTATTCCCTCGGTAGTGAGGAAACGGAATTCACCCGTGGCCAGGGATTCGCATGCCTCTCATCATTAATGCTCCTGTCTGAATATGTGATGGGTCAAGAAGGCCGGCAGTTATGGCTGGAATGGTCGTCCCCATAAATGGCACAACCATAGTCCAGTTTAGCCCGCAACCGAGCGTTGAACGATTTTATTATGCTATAGGGGTGGAAGACATTGGTATTATATCTCATACAAATGAATTAGGAATTAATAAATTGAATTTATGAATACACTCATAATGAGGTTAGAGGAATTTGAAACTGACGGCATGTAATAAAATTAATAATTAATAAAGCGAATGAAAAGAGAGCTGTGGAGTCAGCTCAACGCCCTGACTTGTGCCTTGATTTGAAATGTTCGACAATAAGTTTTGAAAGTGAATGTACCGTTACTTATATCGAATACACAGCGAATTCCCTCAACTTGATAATGCCGTAACTTAAGTATACTGTAAATCGAATAAGGTGTTTCAGCACTTCAAAGAAGGACAACAAAAAACTCTATATAATTATGTAAAACAAAGCTTCTTCTTTATAAAAGAAAAAAATATTTTAAAAACTTCGAAACGGGGAGAAATCATTCATTGCTCGAAAGGAATCTCAAACCAATTACAAATATTAAATGTAATGAAATGTTTAATGAAATGAAATAAATGTTTAATGAAATGAAATAAATGTTTAATGAAATGAAATAAATGTTTAATGAAATGAAATGAAATGTTTAAGAACATCTTCAAATAAAAAAAAATGTTATTTTATATTAACTGTTATAACTTTTTAAAATTTAAAAGTTTTTCAATTTTACTATTAACAGGCTTATAATCTCAGAAGTTTGTAACTAATATTTAGCCATATCAAATTTTTACTTCCCTTTCAATACTCAATAGCTGCTCAACATGATCTAAGAAGGCTTCATAAAAAAACTTTAACAACAAAGTTAAATGTAATCACAAGAAATTCCAGAGATGGAACAAAAAGACACAAATGATTCAACAGATATTGAATGTGAAAGAAAGTTTGATCTTATATAGAAATTCAGACCCGAAACAAAAGTTAAAACATCGTAACAGGTTAAGGAATGTATCAGCAGGAAAATATCTGAAATCCTTTATCATGCATTTCATTTATCATTCATTATGACGTCGTTGAAACAGTGTTATCCATAGTAGTTCAAGATCGGTTTTGGACGCCAGTGGGAATTTTTTAATAGCGTGGGAATCTGGGGCGCCTCTCCCTCCAGCCCCCTCCCTCTCCCTCCATCCCCCCTCCACCCACGAAAAAACGGTTTTTTTCGAAACAATAAAAATAAATAAATAAATAAATAAATAAATAAATAAATAAAAAATAACTTGATATATGTGCATATGTGTACACCTACACCTACCACACCTACTATACCTACACTTTCACCTACACCTACACAGACCCCACCCATATATATAATATATATATAATATATATTATTATATATAATATACTATCATATATATATTTATATTATATATATATATATATATATATATATATATATATATTATATATATATATATTATTTAAGAAGTGAGTTTAAAGTGTAATATCAAAGGGTGCCAGATTTAGCTGTAAATCTGGCAACCTGCTAATATTTTGGCTTTTTTTAGCATTTTTACCATTTTTTTGGCATTTTTTGGCATTTTTTGGCACCGTTTACGCACCTGGAAAAAAACGAAGTTTTCTTTCCGAAATTAACACACCTCAAATAATAAATAATAATGTAAATTAATAATTAAATAAATAAAAATAAATAATAGTAAATGTTTAATTACCGAATATATATTTTTTTTTTGGCCGTGCATATCCCCGCACCGGTTGCGTCATCACTCTGCGTCGCACCGCACCGCACCGCACCGCACCGGCACCGCCCAGCCCCGCTATGCCCATCGGTAGCAGACGACGCCGTAACAACATCGTCCTCTCCCTGTTCCTCAGCAAGCTTGACTAAACAAATCTATTCCGGCGCACCCAGTCTGTTGAAGGCGTCGCGATTGTACATAAGGTCTTGCCCTGAGTGATCCGTTGTATAAACTCCCCTGAAGCCGTTCCTGCTCTCCTAGCCCTATACCCTTCTTAAGTATCACTTGCGATTATTATTATTATTATTATTATTATTATTATTATTATTATTATTATAATTATATATATATATATATATATTATATATATATATATAAATTCTTATATATATATACATATTTTATAATTTATTTCAATATATATATATACAAATATATATATAATACTTATATATATAATACTATATATATATATATATACATAATATTATAATATAGTATATATATTAAATATATATATATATATATATATATGTATATATATTATATATTACATATTATTATATTATTATTATTTATTATATTTATATAATTATATTATATATATATATATATATATATATATATATATATATATATATAGAGAGAGAGAGAGAGAGAGAGAGAGAGAGAGAGAGAGAGAGAGATTTTTTTATTGGGTATATATGATGGGGTATTGATATTTTATTTTCATTACAGCTGCATTGTACAGATTGTCCCACAAACTGAAATAGGTGATTTTTATACCATTTTCTACTCTGATTTCAAATATATTTTCAGGATTTCCTATCACCTATAGTTTTTCTGGGATAGCATATTTAAATTTTTAAATAAATATTAAATAAATTTACAAATCCACCTAATTTTTTAATAAAACTCGCTTTTAAAATGTAGAGGCATATGATTTTCAACGATATTTAGCATCTGGTTAGTCCCTTTTTCGTGACGAACAGTAGTCAGCCAACATACAAGGGCTCACTTTTCCTTGGAAGAGGATTTCAAAGCTCAGAATGTTCTAGTGAAACCTCTCGCCGTGTTCGTCAGTGACTCTCCCAAGATTTTCTGGGAAGAAGTCGAAGTGAGATTCGAGGAAGTGGGTTTTAGGTTTATATCTCATCCCAAGGCCTTGTATGATGTCAGTAGCTCTTTCACAATGTCAGAATATTTCTCTGTTCTGTGGTTCCCTAAAATGTCTCTATAAACTTTCTTAAATGACAACCATGCAGTTTTTTCAATATCATTAAGCTCTTCCTTAAACTCTTGGTCTTTCATTAGTTCCCTAATCTGTGGCCCAATATAAATATCTTCCTTGATATTAGCGTCACTTATTCTTGGAAATTTAGCTCTTACATATGTAAATTCATTGCCAGTTCTAGCCATACCTTTGACTAAATTTTTCATTAATCCTAGCTTAATATGCAAGGGTGGCAGATAAATTTTATGCTATCAACAAAGGGAGGATTGAAGACATCAGTCTCTCCTGGAGTCAAAGATCGTTGTGGCCACACTATCTTCTGATAATGGTTTATCTTATCCCGACTGTCCCACTCACAAAGAAAGGAAGAAAATTTGGTACAACCTAGCTGCATTCCAAGTAAAAGTGACACAACCTTTATAACACCACATTAATTCCACTTGGGATCAACATACTTATTTTTTTCCAACAGAAGTTTCATACTCTCATGTTTCTTTCATATATGGTTCATGTGCCAGAAGAATAGAGGGAAACACATTACCCTTGTGAAGTGAAACTGCTTTCAAACTTACCTTTGAAGCGTCAATAAACAAGCGCCACTCATGCTTGTTATATGTGTGGCAAAATTTCTCCATAACAGAACATACAACATTACAATACACTATACCGTTCTCAAATGAAAAAAAAAACCTCAATGCCAGTCACTATACAAACAAACTTTAGTCTCTTTCTGGAAAAGATTCCATCCATTTAACCTTGAACAAAAGAGTTCAGGTTCCTAAATTGACAAGTGTAAATCACGCGCAAGATCATTAAGATCTCCCTGACCCAACGAATGTGGTTTAGTTGATGAAGAAATAGGGTTCGAATGCTATTTTATTCCGAAAAGCAAATAATAACGCAGCACAGGCACAGAAGTGACAAATGACAACTGACAACGGAACGATACTCTGACTCAATGTTCCCAAGCATCGGTGACTAACTGAAAGGTTGCCATAATTGATACATTTATGATTTCTAAAGTTTTTTCCAAGTTGTTCGCTTTAAGTTTTAACAGATTAGCTGATATTTTCCTGAATTAACCGGAAATTTGAAATATACCGTGGATTTTAAAAACTGTGCGTGATAGAGAAAAATTGACATTATTTTGAATTCTGCCTGAAAAAATATGTAAAAAACAAGTATTCTTTGTCTTGGGACAAATTCTTTGTTGACCAGTGTAATGATCAAATGTCATTGTGCTTAATGTGTAAAATAAAATTTAAACGAAGCTTTCAAGAATGGTTGAACATTTAAGAAAAATACATCCTGACAAAGCAGGAAAAGATGTGGAATATTTCCGCCAAATGAACAATAATTTTAAAAATTGTCCTAGTATCAAATGGTTGTTTACCAAGGAAGCTCTGCAATTAGAGAAGGGGCTTGTTTTATTTCATAAACTTTCAAAATTAATTGTACAAGGTGATAAGCCACATACTATTGGTGAAACTCTTCTATTGCCGGAAATAAATGAAGCTTTGGATACCATGATTTGCCAAGGTTAAAATGCTGCAACAACGTCAATTCATCTCAGTAATAGTACAGCAGCATTAAGAATAGAGGAATTAGAAAAAGATGGTGAAAACAAACTATGTGAAGCTTTAAAAAACAAAGAATTTTCTCTGCAACTTGATGAGTCAACTTTACGTGAAAATGAATCTTTGATAATGGCTTAGGTCCGCTATGTAATTTGTACTAAGGAAATTGTTAAAGAATTTCTCTTTGTGGAGAAAATGGCTCTTGACACAAAAGGTTCAACAATTTCTAAGGTTATTAAATATTTTTAATGCCAATAATATTCCCATCATAAATTTTATTGCATGTGCAAAGGATGGGGAGCAAGCTATGGTAGGTCATTACTGTGGATTTATAGCATATTTAAAAAAAAGCAGCTCCACAAATATTTACAGTTCACATGGGGAACACTTAGTTGCAAAACAGCTTAGTGGGTGGATATATGATACGCTGAACACTGTAATTAAATCAGTAAATAAAATCAAAGCTCATTCATTAAATGAACGTATCTTTTGGAAGTTATGCCACGAAAATGGAGAGAATTTTGAAAGCCTTTTTTTGCATACCGAGGTACGATGGGTCTCAAATGAAAACTGTTTAAAGCGTTTCAATAATTTGAACGGTAATTCTTTAGATTTTCTTAATTCCTGTGATGAGAAATTGTATGATAATCTAAGAAACAAAAAGGTTGACATTGCCTATTTTTCAGATATTTTCACCAAACTAAATGAAACTAATATCAAATGTACAGAGAAGTAAATATGAACTCTTATTTCAAGTCGAAAGAGATTATAAAACTTACTTTTATTAAGCAAATTATCATTCTCAAAGAATGCGTTAGCTAATAAAGAGATTCAAGCAGTCACCAACCCAACAAATTAAATGAAATAAATGATAGTGATTTGATTTTAGATACAGATATTTAATGCAATTAGTTCTCACTCTGAAAGAAAGATTTATAACTAGATTTAAAGATCTTGTGAATCTTGAAAAACCTAATTGGCCATACATATCCACCTTCTTTCTGATATCTCTTGTACTCAGCAAAAATTTAGTTATGCAATAGGAAATTTATTAATATAAGAGTTTCATGAGTGACTTCAATTTCTTCAAATTATGAGATAGATGAGTCAAGTAATGGATCTTCAAAATCAAGAACTTTCCATCTCACGATAGCAAAAATATTATAAAGATTTATTCTTCGCCTGACTTCTAATAAAAGTTGATTTGAATGGGCCTTCGGGGTCACATAATTGTATGAAATACTCAGACGTTTATCATTTACGTAAGCATTTAAGAGTGCTAGAAATCTGGCGAAGATATATCGACAATCACGCACAGGATTTATCTTAATTGCAATTAAGATAAATTTCAAGGAAGGGTGCTTTTTATGTTTTACTTCTTCGTATTTTTAAAACTTTCTATTTTTTTTAAATATTATTTTTATCCATCCTTAACTAAACTAAACATTTTACTTAATAATCTTTATAGCGTACTCCCAATGAGGGCAATACAACTATGAAAGTAGGGCCGCACAAAAATATATTAAGAACAACAATTTATGTCATTTAAAATTCTACCATATATATAATACTAATACCAAGAGTTGCACCAATCGCTAGAGTTGAGAGGAAGAATTTAATTTAGTGTTATTATGTACTAATGGTTTTGCTCAACAAAATTACAAGGGAATATTATTTGTGAACTGGGACAATGAAACGTAAGAAACTATAGAAAAAGACCCGGCCTTCAAACCATTTTTTCTAAGCGGAAAATTTTTTTAGACAGAATGAGAAACTATGGATCGAATTAATTCAGGTCAAAAAATAGACGGTTGAAGCCTTAATCTGTCAAAATTGCCATTCACTCTCGAGATGCATCACTATAATGATTTATTTTTAATTTATAACAGTATTTTTCTTCACAGTAATTCTATATAGGACTTATAGGTAAGTTTGCTTATAGAAAAGACGTCTGTTTCTCCAAAATAACAAAAATAATAACAATATCAATTACAAGAACAAAAATCATAATCAAATTAGCTAAAATCATTTTATAAAAAAAGTAATATGGAATTGGTGGTAATACGCAAAAGATACAGAAAGAGGAGGATGAAAGGAATGAAGCTTTGTAGAAGGTTCTTTTGAAACCACACGATATTTCAACTTCTACAGTAACGCACGGATGAAGTATTCTACTGTAGAAGGTTGAAAGCTCGGAAGGAAATTTTGAGAACCACAGGAGGTATACGATCAGGACCACACGCTTTATTATTACTAAATGAGGAAAACTGAATAGCTTCGGAATCTCTAAAGTGGAATCAGATACAAAGGTTTGGGAGGAGTACAAATTTAGCAGAATATAAGATAAGTCTTTTTCCGTCGAAAGATATTAGAGAAGGAAAAGATATAGTTGGCATGTTTTGCAAAAGGGTTAAAATAGAGGAGCAAGGATGATTATTGCAGTGTCTGTGGAAAGGAAATTTTAGTTCCATAAAGAGTAGACTTATCGCGATTTGAAGAGTCTGCAAGTTGGGAGTTCGAAAACGATGGTAATTTTTTAAAGGGCCTTCAGAGTCGCCTTTTACGGGAATAGTATTCTAAAAAAAAAAAAAAAAAAAAAAAAAAAAAAAAAAAAAAACAAAACCCATTGAAATTTTGATTTTTTACTTAGAATAAAGGAAAAAAAATCACAAATTTCCGCTATTTCATAAGTTCATCTGAAGTTGAATCTCCAAATTTTTTTTTCACATAAAAGTAATAATACTGAAGAAAAGTTGCATTTAATGTTATATACAGTGTGAGTAAGACCTAGGTAGAGAAAAGTCTAATAAAATTACTTTGCCTATAATTTCTAATATTTTTAAAAAAGTTCTCAATTGCTTTAAACAAGCCAAAGACACTTTAGAAGATTTATTATTCTTTAAATATTCTGAGTAGTAATAATTAGTCAAAAAATTTGTTTAAAATTTGATGAAAGTAAAACTCTGTGACGGATAATTTATAAATTATTCTCCCACCACTTTGCTCTTACTCACCTCCTGTCAATATTCCTCGTATCCAATTATTCAGTATATTATATTTATATTATATATACTATATATATATTATATATATATATTATATATATATATTATATATATATATAATATATATAGTATAATATATATAATATATATATAATTAATTAATGATATTATATATATCTGAGGTGCCGCGGCAAATTTTAAACTTACTAAAGCGCAAACACGCAAAAGTGCAAGTGAAAAAACTTAGTCCGACTAATGCGCAAGCGCACATTGGCGCAAATCAAATTTATTTTTAACAGCACAAATTTAGGAGCGCAAAAAAAATTAAAAGTTTAAAGCGCAAATATTTAAAGATGAATTAATTTTAATTTTAATATTAGAGAAAGATGGACAAACATAATTGACAAAAAAAATGAGAAAGATTTTAATCGTATTCAATTATCTGTGATCTTCTCCTCGCTCTCATCTTGCATTCTGAATAGGGTGATCGCATATCATAAAAGATAATTTTTCAAAATTGCTGGATGCCATGGCTTGGCCCTCTTTGCTCTTAGAATCTCAGAGCCTTGAACTAAACAACCTTTTCACGGCCGCTGGTGGGTAATGGGGGTACTTATATACATAATAAACAAAGCCTCACGCCAGCTCCTGGTATTATCTCATCACTGGAAAAGGTTCTTAGTGAGTAGGTATAAATATATTTAGACAGTTCAGGCACTCCTGAATATATTTAGACAGTTCTGGCACTCCTGAATATATTTAGACAGTTCTGGCACTTCTGAATATATTTAGACAGTTCTGGCACTCCTGAATATATTTAAAGTTTACATTGACGACATTAAAATTGTCAGACTGTATTGTGAATATATATATGTAATGATATATATTTATATAATAGTAATAAATATATTAATAATATTATTATTATATACTATATATTATATATATATATATATAATATATATATATATATAATATATACTTATATATATATATATAATATATTAGTATTATAGTATACCTTTAAGCATTTCTTGTTAAATATATATAGATATTATCATTATATATATATATATTAAATAATATAATTATATATATATATATATATATATTATAATAATTTATTATACCTATATATATTATATAATTATTATATTATATACTAATACACAGAGCATGCTATTGAGTGGGTTATCCAAGATTATAAAAACTAACTTCTACCATAATGACTCACTTTTCAGACTCGTCCCATCACCTTCAGTGTGCTTTAATGTTTACAAGTAAGATTCGTCCAATATTATTACACTTTATTTCCTCCAGTATTCTCGGGTCTTGGATAGCTTAGTATTCCTTCATTAACCCAGCTGCCACTACCGATGTTTTGAAGCCTGAGGGATGACTAGAACGCTTGTTGCCAATAAGCAAATCAAAATCATCAAAGTACTGCCCTAACCTGCGGTTTCAAAGCTCTTTTCAATTCCTTTGTCTGTCCAACCGGTGCTATGTCAAGTAGTTGACTAAGTTTTAGGTATAGTTAATATTTTCCACCTTCGATTGCATTTCCCGATCTTTGTCCTTGAGGGAGGAAGAGATTAGGGCAATAGGAAGCTCCTGCGTACGCATTCCTCTTTCTTGCAACATATCAAGACTACAGCATAGGCGCCATTATTTCTTGATGTACATCCGGCAAATTTACCTCCTTATATATCACTTTTTTTAAAATATGGAAAAGGTTTTGTCCACACAATGTTGTTGATATGTGCCATGCGACATCAAGGTTCTTAAAAGGTCTTTTATTAAGAAATCGGTATTTAGGGAGTTCCAGCGTAGTAGCAAACCTCTTGGTGTATTAGCTTTACTGCCAACTCCTTCTTTGATTTTCCGTAGCAGGTATGTAAGTTTTTCGCTTGTTTTGGGCGATTCCATTTAATAATCTGGCGCTTTGGTCAAGTTGTCTATTAGAATGGATCCTATTGGTTCCGAGGAACCAGCGAGGAACATTTGGAACATTTCCTTAGTAGCCAAGATGTTTAATGCGTAGGAAATGCAACGGCGATGTTCAGTAGGCTAAGTATGCCTCATTTCTTCAAGCAGATTTCTAGCTGGAATCTCTCTCTATATAATTCTGACCTTTTCT
>JABUQX010019550.1:10000-50065 GCA_015478945.1 Trachelipus rathkii | reverse complement strand
ATTTCAATGAAACACACATCTATTTTTTCACAATGCTTAAAATACCCTAAAACTCACACTCTCTAGGATTTACCAAAATATTTTCAAATGTTGATCAATTTTAGGAGAGGAGAGTGCGGTACGTTTTTGAAGTCTCTCTCTCCTGTCTCTCTCTCTCCAAAAGGCGATAATGATTAGAAGTTTAAATACTTTTTTTTAGTTAAAACAGGTTTTCACACTATACAAGACATAGCAGCAGGAGCTAACCCTCGTACATTATTAACAACTGAATTTTGAATCATTCATTCAAACAGTCAATTATAAGACACTAAAACTATTAATAAATTCGCTTTCTGGTTTTTTGAAATTGCATTTAATGAAACACATATTTTTTCAAATGCTGAAAATACCGATTAAAACTCAATTTTAAGATTGCTTTGTAGTCTTTCCAAATTTTTGGAAATCTTTTAAAATCGTACTTTTAAGAGATTCTAAATTTGTTCTTTGTAATGTGAAAATTTAGAAAAAAGCGTAATTTTGCCGATGCAGTAAGTTGAAATTTTTTTATGTAAACATAGGTTTTCACAACTAAAGAAATATTTTATG
This sequence comes from Trachelipus rathkii, assembly GCA_015478945.1. NCBI lineage: Eukaryota > Metazoa > Arthropoda > Malacostraca > Isopoda > Trachelipodidae > Trachelipus > Trachelipus rathkii. Next base: position 49,480 of record JABUQX010019550.1, on the reverse strand, counting down.
GTCCATAATGATTTAAAAACCAATATTGAAATTTTATTAAAAATACACTGTCAATTTCAGACCATAACTCACTTAATACAGATTATAAATATGCTCTTCTCTGCTTTTCGATGCCATATGCATTGTCATACAGGAAACTTGTTGAGTTGTGTTTTCAAATGCAGAAAGAAATGAACAGTATCAGTGTTAAAATTGAATCTTTAAAGAGTATATTAATCCACTTATTAGTTTTCTAAATGTTGAATTTAGTTGAAGGTAAAAATATTGAATGTATGCCTTCAATGTCAGTAACTAGTGACAAATATTTTCTAGACTAGTGGCCGATATATTTATGAAAGTTTAAATGAATGTTTGTGTTTCATCTAGATGACAGGTTTTTCATTTGCATTAATTTACAATGAATAAGTATTTGGTATTATAAAAGTAGCAAATATATGGAAATTTTTCATTTTAAAAATCGTCAATTTATAACACCTAAAACTATTAATAAATTCATTTTCTGCTTTTTGATATAGAATTTCAATGGAAACACATTAATTTTTCAAAAGGCTGAAAAATGCTCGTTAAAAAGTCTTGTGACCATATTTACTCCAAATAAATTTCAAATGGTTTGAAATTTAATGTAATTAAGAAAGATTACTGTATTTTTAAGAGTTCTAATTGTAATGTGAAAATTTGTAAGCAAAAGAGTGTTCACGTAATTTTCTAGAAGTGTAAAATTTTTTTACTAAACAGGTTTTCACAACTACATGAAATATTTGGTATGATAAAAAACAAATATTGAAATTTCCCTAAAAAACGTCAATTTAAGACACCTAAAACAATTACATAAATTCTCATTTCTCTAGTCTTTTTGAATTGCATTCTCACTGTGAACATATACTAATTATTTTATTCTCAATTGTCTTAATTTTTTAATTACTCCGTGTGTAATAATGTTCTTAATTTTAGATTTAAAAAATTATTTCTAATGTTGAAAATTAGGAAAAATAGTACTTTTAAGATTTATGTCAGTGTATTGTGAAAATATATATAAAGAGCACACAAAAGCTTTACTCTAGAATCTTAAAAATGTTTTACATAAAAAAATGTTTTCCAATAATGAAATATTTGGATATTTATAAATTAAAGACATTATTAGATTTATATGAAAAATTTATTCTCTCGATTAAAAAAGCGTGAGTTAGTTAAGAGACAACTAAACGAACTACTAATAATTCACTTTTCTGCTTTTTGTATAATATTAGCAATTTTAATGAAACACATATTTTTTCAAATGCTGAAAATACCGTTAAAAACTCCAATTTTAAGATTTTACAATTTAATCTTCAAAGTTGAAATGGAAGTAAAAAGTAGTACTTTAGATTTCTAAATTTGTATGTGAAAATTTAAGAAAAGCCTTATAATTTTAGAAGTTAAAATTATTATTAAAAAAGGTTTAGACAACTATTGTAATGTGTTTATTTGTATATAAAAATTCAAATATTAATCAATATTTCAAATTAAGAAATCGCAATAAAGACTCTACCTAAAACAATTAATCAATTCACTTTTCTGTCTATTTTGAAAATAGCATTTATGAAAAACACATCATGTTTTCAAATGCTGATATCACGTTAAAAACTCAATTTAGATATTCGATAAATTTAATTTCAAGAATGTTTTGACCTATTAAGGAAAAATCGTACTTTCTCAGGTTCAGAATTTCGAAATTTGAAAAATTGAAGGATTTGAGTTTGATTTAGAAGCTAGTCTCATAGAGTCGAATACAGGTTTTCCGTAACACTAATGAATATTAGTAATATAAAACAAATATTGGAAATTTCATTAAAAAACGTCAATTGTTTAAGATATATATATTAATAAATATATTGCTTTTTATTTTGCTTTATAAAATTGCATTTCAATGAACACAGTTATTTTTTCAAATTGCTAAAATACCGCTTAACAACTCATTTAAGATTATACACCAAATAATTATCAAAATGTTGAAATTTAGGAAAAAATCGAACCTTTTAAGAGTTCTTAAATTTGTAATGTGAAAATTTAAGCAAAAGACGTAATTTTAGAAGTTAAATTTTTTCTATTAAAACAGGTTTTCACATATAATGAAATATTTTAATATTTAATATAAATAGAAATATAGAAATTTTTAATTAATAAATGCACGTCAATTTAAGACACCTTAAAACAATTAATAAATATCTCTTTTTCTAGCTTTTTTAAATTGCATTTCAAAAAATCAGATATATTTTTCTAAATGCAAAGATAAACCATAACAAATCAATGTTTATATTTACCAAATAATTTCAAATGTTGAAATGTATTGGAAAAATCGTATTTTTAAGAGTTCTAAATTCTGTAATGTGAAAATTTATGCAAAAGCGTAATTTTTATTTTAAAATTTTTTATTAAAACAGGTTTTCACAACTAATGAAATATTTGGTATATAAAAACAAATATTGAAATTTCATTAAAAACTCCAATTTAAGGTCACGTATCTAAACTCATTAATTAAATTCGCGTTTCTGTTATTTTGAAATTGCATTTCAATGAAAACACATTATCTTTTTATTTCAAATGCTGAAAAAATTACGTTAAAAACTCAATTTTAAGAGATTACCATAAATAATTTCAAATGTTGAAATTTAGGAAAAACGTACTTTATGATTTCTATTTTGTATGTGAAAATTATTTAAGACAAAAAATGAGCCGTAATTTCTGAGTTAATTTTTTTACTATAATTAAAGGTTCTTTCAAATAATGACAATTATTATGCGTATATAAAAACAAATATTGAAATTTCGTAAAAAAACTACAATTTAAGACACCTAAAAACATTAATAAATAAAATCTTTTTCTGCTTTTTGAAATTCAATTTCAATGATGAAACACATTATATTTTTTCAAATGCTGAAAATTACCGTTAAAAACTTAATTTTAAATTTATACTAAATAATTTTCATGTACGTTCACCGGTTGTATATACGTAAACATGTGCGAATTTGTATGTGTGAATAAAAGTAATCGATCTTGGGAGGGAATGACCGAAATTATTTTTTATTTAAAAACAGGTTTCAAACTAATGATAAATATTTGGTAATATAATAACAATATTGAAATTTCATTAAAAAACGTCATTTAAGACAACTAAAACTATTAATTAATTCGCTTTTCTGCTTTTTAAAATTGCATTTTACAATGAAACATACAGAAAAATATTTCAAATGGCTCTGAAAATACCGTTAAAAAACTCAATTTTAAAGAGATTACTCCAAAAAAATAATTTCCAATGCTTTTTGAAATTTAGGAAAAATCAGTACGATTTAGTTCTAAAATTGTAATGTGAAATTTTAGGCAAAAGCGTATGTCTATGTAAGTTAAATTTATTTATTTAAATCAAGGGTTTCAACAACTAATAGAAATTAATTTGGTATACAAGAAAGAAATATTGAATTTCAATTAAAAAACCGTATCAATTTTAGACAGATTTCACAAACAAATTGAATAAATTTCTCTCTGCATTTTAAAATGCAGATGTATAAAATAATACAAATTATTTTGTTCAAATGTTTAGCTTGAACATACCGTTAAAAACTCTAATTTTTAAAGATTAATATACACAATAATTCAATACACGAGTTTGAAATTAGGAAAATCCGTTACTTTTAAGAGTTCTAAATTTGTAATGTGAAAATTTAAGAAAAAAGCATAATTTTTAGAATATATATACAATATATTTTATATAAAACAGTTTCAAACCTTAAAATGAAAATATTGGTATATATATATAAAAACTAATACTATTAAAAATCATTGAATTTTCATTTTAAAAAACGTCATATTTAAGACACCTTAAACTATAAATATAATAATAATAAAAGACTGAATATTGATAAATTTTATAATGAGAAACACATAATTTTTTTCAACGCTAAAAATAGCAAGAAAACACATTTATTAAAATTTAAAACAAATTAGTTCAAAAGTTTGAAAGTTAGAAAAAATCGTACTTTAAGAGTTCTAAAATCGTAATGTGACTTATAAGAAAAGCGTATTGTTAAGAAGTTTTAAAAATTTCTATTAAGAAATAGGTTTTCATAACTAAGAAATATTTACTCTATAACTCTAATATTGAATTTAATTAAAAAAAGGTCAAAAATTTTCTGAGAGCAAAAGCAAATAGGAATTAAAGCTAACTTTTGAGACTCTCATATTCATTAAAAACATATTTACATTTTTCCATGATGAAAAAGAACTAGTTATAAAAACTCAATTTATTTAGAATTACAAATCATAATGTCAAGAGTAGGAGAGTTGAAATGTTTTGAGGATTCAATGATTGGGGTTTGTGTTGAATAGTGAAAATGTTCAAAAAAAAGATATTAATTTATCAAATTTAAAATTTTTTTATTAAAAATAGGTTTTCACATAATAACAAAGGAAATATTTAGCTGTACAAATTTTTATTTGAAATTTCATCTTGATAAACGTCAATTTAGACATCTAAACTATTATAAATTCTCTTTTTGCTTTTTGAAATTAGCATTTCAATGAACACATTATTTTCAAAGAGCCTTAAACATAGCTTTTCTTTATATTAGTAATTACATAATTATAATCTTCAAATGTTAATAATTTAGGTGAATAAAAAAAAGTCTTACCAAAATCATCACAGCAGAAATGTTGAAAATTAATGCAAAAGCGTAATTTTAGAGTTTAATTTTTTTCTATTAAAACAGTTTTCAAAAATGAAATATTTGGTATATAGAACAAATATTGAAAATTTACCTTAAAAAACGGTATCTTCTAAAAAATGAAAACAATTATATTAAATTCTATTGTGATATTAAGTGTGCAAAATAACACATATTTTTCCAAATTGACTTGAAATACGTATTAAAAACTTATTTTAAGATGTTTATATAATTTCAATGTTGAAATGCAGGAAAAAATCCGTACTTTTAAAGAGTTCTAAATTTGTATATGTGAAAATTTTAAGGCAAAAGTGACGTGAATTTTAGAAGTATAAAATTTTGTTACTAAAACAAGTTTTCAAACTAATGAGATATTTGGTATATAAAAACAAATATTATGTAAATTTCTTAAAATCGTCAATTAAGATACCTAAAACTATTAATAAATAATATCACTATTTCTTACAATATATTTAAAATAGCATTTAAATGAAACACATTATTTTTTCAATGCTGAAAAATATCCGTTAAACTCTCTCTTTAAAGATTTCACCAAAATAATGTCAAATGATGAAATTAGGAAAAATCGCTCTTTTAAGAGTATCATAAATTTTGTAATAGTGAAAAGTTTAAGAAAAGCGTATTTTAGAAGTTAAAATTGTTTGTTAAAACAAAGTTTTCTACACAGAAATGTGAAAAATTTGTATACTAAATAAACAACAATATTGAAATTTCATTTTAATAAATAGTTAATTTTTAATATTCACATTCTAGGATAAAATTCACACGATTATTATCTTTTTTTTAAACACATTTCAATTGGAACACATTTTTAATTTTTTTTTCAAATGCTGAAAATTACGTTAAAAAATTCAATTTTAATAATTTTACTAAAATAATTTCAAATGTTTGAAATTTAAGGAAAAATCGTACTTTACTTAGAGTTCTAAATTATGTTAAATGGTGAAAAATTTAAGAAAGCGTATAATTTTAGAAGTTAAATTTTTTTTACTAAAAACAGGTTTTCACAAACTAATGTAATATTTGGCATATATATATTAATTAAAAAACAAATCTAATTGAGTATATTCATAAAATAACGATCAATTTAAGACTACCATAAAACTAGTTAATAATATACGCTTTTATGTACTTATCCAAAATTGAAGGTCAATAAAACACATTGATTGTATAATTTATTGCTGAAAATTACGTTAAAAACTCAATTATTTTAAGATTTTACCAAATAATTTCAATGTTTCATTTGTGATGAAAAATATAGGTATTATTTTTATGCGATGTAATAACAAATGTTAAATATATTTAAATAAAAAGTAAAAGAAAAATTGTATTTTATGCATTTTTCTATTTAAAACAGGTTTTACACAGCTAATGAAATATTTGTTATATAAAAACAAATATTGAAATTCATTAAAAAACGTCCAATTAAGTAGACATCTAAACTATTAATAAATTCATTTTTCAGCTTTTTGAAATTGCATTTCTATGAAACACATATTTTTTCAACTGCTGAAAACACCTTTACAAACCTCATTTTAAAGTAAAAAATTGAGTTTACAATTTTGCAAATTAGGAAAAATCGTAATAAAAATAATTCTCATTTCATAATTTGAAAATTTTAAGAAAAATAGTAGATTTAGATTGAAATCAGTTGATTGATCATGTATTTCACAACTAATGAAATTATTGGTATATAAAAATTAATAAATATCAAATTATAATTAAAAAACGTCAATTTAAGACACGTAAACAATTTAAATTCTCTTTCATGCTTTTTGAAATTGATTTTCAATTGAACATCATATATTTTCTTCAAATGCTGAAAAGACCTTTAAAAACTCAATTTTAAATTACCAATTAATTTCAATGTTGAAATTTTAGGAAAAAATCGTACTTTTTAGAAGATTACTAAATTTGTAATGTGAAAATTTAAGAAAGCGTAATTTTAGAAGTTTAGATTTTTTTTATTTAAAACGGTTTTCACAACTAAAAATATTGGTTATATAAAAACAAATATAATTTTGAATTTCATTAAAAACGTCAATTTAAGACCACCTAAAACTATTAAAATAAATACACTTTTCTGCTTTTTGAAATAGCGAATAGTTCAATGAAACACTAAACTTATATTTTATCAATTGCTCGATAATAGCTACTCAGTAAATTCACTACAAATATATTATATAAAGATATGTTAAACATAAATTTCAAAATATGATTGAGAAATTTTAGGAAGAGTGGATTTAATTCAGTAGATCTTATTTTTTATGTTTTAACTGAAGACATTTTAAGAAAAAAGATTTAAACTAATATTAGAAGTTAAATTTATTTATTTATAAATTACCCTTATTAAACGACAAAAAACTATAATGTAAAAAATGATATATATTTGGTTTATATAAAAACAAATATTGAAATTTCAAGAGTAAAAAGCAAACATTTCAGAATGATATTTTAAGTCTACTTATTTTAGCTAATCATTCTTCCTCGCTTTTTGCAAAATATGGAGATCACATTTGCAATATGAAACACCCATTTCTATTTTTTCAATGCTGAAAATCCCGTAAAAGATTTACCATTTAATTGATACGAAATAATGTGTATGAAGAAAATAATTTTAGGAAAAAATTGCGTACTTTTAAGAGTTCTAAATTTTGAATTAATGTTGAAAATTTAAGAAAAAAACGTAATTTTAAGAGAAGCTAATTTTTTTTATTAAAACAGGTTTTCACATCTATGAAATATTTGGTATATATAAAAACATAATTATATAGAAATTTCATTAAAAAAGCGTCATTTAAGATAAACCGAAAACAAATTAATTAAATTCTCTGTTATCGGCTTGTTGAAATTGCTAATTTTCAATGAAACAGTATTCATGTTTTCTCAAAATTGCTGAAAATACGTTCATAGAAACTTCAATCTTTTAGAATTACACAAATAATTTCATATGTTGAAATATTATAGGAAAATCGTAATTTTAAAGTTCTAACATTTTGTAATGCTGAAAAATGTTAGAAAAAAGCTGTATTTTAAGAACTAGGTTAAACATGTGTTATCTAAAACAGCAGGTTTTCACTAAACTTAATGAAGTATTTGTATTAAAACAGAATATTGAATAATTTACATTTAAAAGTTAAATAAATTTTATGTTATAACACTTAAAACTATTAATAAATTCATCTGTTATCTAGCCTATTTTTGAAATAGAATTTCAATGGAACACATTATTTTTCAAATGATGAAAATTTCATTGGAAAACTGCAATATAAAATTTGCCGATTTCGCTTTTCAATGTTTATGAATTTTTTGAAAAAATTTTGCCCAGTCTAAGTTTTCTTTTTTTTTATTAATGTGAAAATTTAAGAAAAAGCGTAATTTTAGAAGTTAAATTTTTTTATTAAAACAGGTTTTCACAACTAATGAAATATTTGGTATATAAAAACAAATATTGAAATTTCATTAAAAAACGTCATTTAAGACATCTAAAACTATTATTAAATTTCAACTTTGCAGCTTTTGTGAATTGATTTCAATGAAACCACATTATTTTTTTTCAGAATAGCTGAAAATACCTTTAAAATACTCAATTTTAAGTATTTTACAAATATAAATTTCAAATGTTTTGAATATTTAGGGAAATAAAATACGTATCTTATTGAGATTCCGAAATTTTAAAATTGTGAAATCCTTATAGAAATAGACGTATTTTGAGAAGTTAACATTATCTTTATTTAAACAGGTTTTCACAACTAAAGAAATTTATTTGTTTTATTGAAATAAATATCGTTTCATAAGAAAACGTCATTATGCGCCAACTTTAACGAATCAAATAATAAATCGGTTTACGCGGACGAAAATCGGATTCGAAGGAAACTAAACATTTTATTTTTTCAAATGCTGAAATATACCGTTAAAAAGTATCATTTTAGATTTACCATGAATATTCAATGTTGAAATTTAGGAAAATCGTTCTTTTAAGAGTCTAAATTTGTATGTGAAAAATTTAAGAAAAAGCTAATAATCTTAGAAGTTAGAATTTTTTAATTAAAACAGGTTTTCACAAACTAATGAAAATATTTGGTATTATAAAACAAATATTGAATTATTCTCATTTAAAAAACGTCATATTAAGACACCTAAAACTATTAATAATATCACTTTTCTGCGCTTTTTGAAATAGATTTCAATGAAACACATTATTTTTCATAAAAAAAAAATACCGTTAAAACTTCAATTTTAAGATTTACCAAAATAATTTCAAATGTTGTAAATATAAAATAAAATCGATACTTTATTAGAAAAGGTATTCCTCTTACGACGTGAAAAATTTTAATACAGAAAAGCGTTAAATTTTAGAAGTTAAATTTTTATTAAAACATAGTTTTCACAACTAATGAATATATTTGTTTCGGTACAGGACCCAAATATTGAAACTTATCATTTAAAAAAGTTTATTCTAAGCAGTAACTAAATTATATAAGATATTTTTAATCTGGCCTACCCTTTTTTGAAATAGCAATTTCAATGTAAACACATTATTTTTTCAAATGCTGTAAAAATACCTCGTTACAAAAACTCAATTTTAAGATATTACCAAATAATTTCAAATGCTTGAAATTTAAGGAAAAAATTCGTACTTTTAAAGGTTCTAAATTGTGTAATTGTGAAAATTTAAGAAAGCGTAATTTTAGAAAGTTTAAATTTTTTATTAAACAGGTATTCAGAACTCATGTAATATTTGAGCTATATAAAAACAATATTGAAATTTCATTAAAAAACGTCAATTTAAGACACCATAAAACCTATTAATAAATTCGTTTTCTGCTTTTTAAAATTGCATTTCTGAGAAACACATATATTTTATTCAAACTGCTGAAATATACCGTGATTAAACTCAATTTTAAGAATTTACCAAATAATTTCAAGTAATGTGAAAATTTGAGAAAAATCGTACTTTTTTAAGAGTTCTAAATTGTAATGTGAAAATTTAGAAAAACGTATATTTTAGAAGCTTAAATTTTTTATTAAATGAAGGTTATTTGACAACTATGATATACATAACTTTTAGGTTATATAAAAAGAAATATTAAATTTCATTAAAAACGTCAATTTAAGATCAAACTAAACAATTAATAAATCTCTTTTTCTGATTTTTAAATTGCATTTCAATGATAAAACACATTATTTTTTTCAAATGCGAAAAATACCGTTAAAAAACTCAATATTTAAGATAACAAATAATTTCAAATGTTGAAATTTAGGAATAATCGTTACTTTTAAGGTTCTAAATTTGGTAATGTGAAAATTAAGAAAAACTAAATTTAGAAGTTAATATTTTTATTTTTTAAACAGGTTTTCCAAACTAATGTAAAATATTTGTTATATAAAAAAACATAAATATAATTGAAATTATCATTAAAAATAAACGTCAATATTTAAAGAATCTAAATAAGTCTTAAAAGATAATTATCAATTTTTGAAAATTGCATCTTCTCTTTCAATGAAACTAATTATTTTTTCAAATGCTCTGAAAAATTGGAACACTCTCAATTTTAAGATTACCCAAATAATTTCAAATGTCTGAATAATTTAGGATAAATAATTACTTTTTTAAAGAGTTCCAATTCGTAATGTGAAAAATTTAAGAAAAACGTAATTTTAGAAGTTACATTTTTTTATTAAAACAGTGTAATTCAAACTAATGAAATATATGTATATAAAAAACACAATATGAACATTTCTCACATTAAAAATACAACGCATTTAAAAAACCTTAAATTACAATTATAAAATTCACCTTTTTTTTGTCGCTACGAGTGACTCCAGATAATGACCAACTTGAGTTTTCACTGCAGTTAAAATACGTCAGTTAAAGACACTCACTTTATAGACGAATCTACCAAATAATTGTCAATAATGTATATCATATATTATGGAAGAGTCGTAATTTTAGAGTTCTAAATTCCAATCTCAGTCTTAGATCTAGTAGATAATGATCAAGACTCTAGAAAAAGCGTAAATTTAGAATTAAAATTTGATTAATAAAACAGGTTTTCACAACTAGAGAAGAATATTTGGTTATAAAAAACAAATATTGAAATTCATTAAAATATATGCATTAAGACCCCTAAAAACTATTAATAAATATCACTTTTTCTGTACTTTTTGAATAATAGAATGTTCAATGGAACACATTATTTTTTCAATATGCTAACTATACCTGATTAATTAAACTCTAAAACCTTTTGATTTAAAATATATTGCATGTTGTAAATATTTATGAAATCCGGTTACCTTTAAGAGTTTCTAAATTATATGTAATGTGAAATTTAAAAAAAATTGGTAATTTTAGACTGTTAAATATCTATTTTTTTTAACAGTTTTCTCAAAAACTTAAAAATATATAATATATTAAGAAACAAATATTTGAAATTTCATTAATAAAAGTCATAATTTAAACATCTAAAAAAATATTAAATAAATTCACTTTTCAGCTTTTTGAAATTGCATTCAATGAAACAAATTATTTTTCAAATGCTGAATTCAATATCGTTAAAACACTCAATTTTAAGATTTAACCAGAATAATTTCAAATTTGAAATTTAGGAAAAATTCGTAATTTTAAAGTTTCTAATTTTAAGTGAAAATTAAGAAACAAATAATAATTTTTGAAGTTAAAATTTTTTATTAATTTAAATAGTTTTAAAACAAATAAAATACTTTGGTAAATAGAAAAACAAATATTGAATTTCAATATAAAACATCAATTTAAGGTTTCACTAAATATAATAATTTTTTTTTAGGTCTGAACATGAGCTAAATTATTGCTTTTTGAATAAACACTCCCATGAAACATATTATTTATTTTTCCAGATGCTTATAAGCCTTAAAATAAAACTCAATTTTAAGATTACCAAATAATTTCGAAATGGTGAAATTTAGGAAAAATCGTACTTTTTAAGTATCGTACGTAAATTATGCTAATGTGAAAATTTTAAGCAAAAAGACTAGTAATTTTAGGAAGCTTAAGAATTTTTTTCACTAAAAGGTGAGTAGATGGTTTTCAACAACTAATGAAAATATTTGGTATTCATAAAAACAAATATTGAAATTTCATTTAAACACGTCAATTTAGGACACACTAAAACTAATTAATAATTCACTTTTCTGCTTTTTGAATAGCATTTTAATGAAATCATATTTTTTCAAAATTGCTGAATAAAATTACCGTTAAAAAACTCTCAATTTTTAAGATTTTACTCAACATAATTCAATATGAGTTCTAATAAGTTTAATAGGAAGAAATGCGTTTCGCTTTTAAGGAACGATCTCTCACAATCCTGATAGAGTGGATGAAAACTTTTTATATAGATATAAAACTGGCCTATCTTGAAATGTGTGTTAAGATAAGTGTGTAAAATTATTTTAAAATTAAAAGACAATGAGTTTTTCATACGACTACTCTAAATGTGAAAGTGATCCTTTTGGTATATAATTTTTAACAAACTATCTTCAATTAATTCTATTAAAAACGTGTTAAATTTAGACATCCTTTAAAAGAAATAGAAATATTCTAATTCAATGTTCTAGCATATATATATAAAATGACAAAGACAATTTCTTATGTTATCACAAAATATGATTTTATACAATAAATACTTGTAAGAAATTACCTGTCGTTAATAACTAATTTCTACAGATATTTAACCTCTCTATAATAAATTTAAAATAGTTTGGTTTAAATCTTATCGGACAAATCGATTTATCGTATATATATAAGTGTGTCTAAAATTCTGCTGAATGTGAAAATTTTCATAGGAAAAGCCGCATATATAATTTATAAAGTTAAATTTTTTATTATTAAAATTTCTAAAACATGATTTATTATAACAGGAATAATAAGCACATATATTTGTTTTTATTATATAAAAAACACACTATAATTAGAAATTTTATTAAAACGTCAAATCTCTTAACTAAACCATGTTTTATTAATAATACTCTCTATTTTTTACTCAGCATTTTTGAAGTCTGCATTCAAAAGCAAATTTATTAGTAATTTTTCCACTAGCTGAAAAATACCTTTAAAAAACTCAATTTTTAAATATTTTACTAAATTAATTTTCAAATTAGATTGAAAATTTACGGAAAATACGTACATTATATTCATGATTTCTAAATCACACTCGCCGTTAATTGGTGAAAATTTAAGAAACAATGCAGTAATTTTTAGAAGTTTTAAATTTTTTATTACAACAGGTTCTTCAAAACTAAAGAAATATTTGGTATATAAAGAAGCAAAAATGCTATGTTAAAGCATATATACTGTATTATAAAATAAAACCTTCAATTATAGACGACATCGTAGAAACAACTTCATATACATTCTCTTTTCTGTCTTTTGAAATTGCATTTCAAGAAAACACTCTATATTTTTCAAATTCTTGAATTAAATACGTTAAAAACGTCAATTTTAATGAGTTATAGCTCAATAGATTTGTGACACATGTTGACGCAATTATATATAGAAAAATCGTTTTATTTTAGAGTCTCTAAATTATGTAATGTGATAATTAGTATTGAATTTGTGCGGTGATTTTAGCATTATTAGAATCTTATTTATAGTCTAAAACAGAGTTTTCGACAAAACTAAATATGAACATTATATCTGGTATATTAAAAACAAATATTAAATTCAATTAAATAAATACGTCAATTTAAGACACCTAAAACTATTAATATTCACTTTATCTCTGCTGCTTTTTTCATATTACTAGCATTTCATTGAATACAAATATTTTCTTACTTTTATATTGCTGAAAATACCGTTAAAAACTCAATTTTAAGATTTACCAAATAATTTCAAATGTTGAAATTTAGGAAAAATCGTCCTTTAAGAGTTCTAAATTTGGTATGTGAAAATATTAGAAAATAGAGAGAGCTGCTAATTTTTAGTTAATGTTAGAAATTTATTGTATGTAAACAAGTTTTCCACAAACTAATCTGAAATATTTCGGTATATAAAAACAAATATTGAAACTGTTACACTGCATATAATATAGACAAGTGACATCTAAATGTTGAGTTTCTAGATTAGCACTTTGTCTGCTTTTTGGAAGTATCATTCTTCAATGAAACACAATATATTTATATACAAAATGCTGAAAAAAGGACACTTTAATGTTTAAACTCAATTATTTTAAGATTTAACCAAATAATTTTCAAATGTTTGAAATTGAGTGGAGTGAAATTCGATACTCATTGTAAGCAGTTCTACTATTCTCTGACCGTAATCGTGAACATTATAATAGAAAAAACGTAATTTATAGAAGTCTGATTTTTCTTAATATAAAACAGAGTTTCAGTGTCTAAACTTCAATATATTTTTAGAATATAAAGATAACGAATATTTGAAATAGTTCCATTGAGAAACAGCTCAATATTAAGAACCAATAACTCATATTACTAAATTCTCTCTCTTCTAGCTTTTTGAATTGCATTTCTAATTGATAATCAGAATCACCTATTTCTTAATATCTTGCTTGAATAAAGAATACCAGTTTAAAAAAATAAATTTAAGGAAAAATACAAATAATTTGCAATGTATAGTTTTTATATAAATACAGTATATTTATAATAAGACGTTCTAAATGATATGAGTGAAATTAAAGAGAAATAAATGACGTAATTTTAAGAATGTTCATTGAATTTGTCTATTACATAATAACACACGAGCTTCTCTTCACTCAACATTAATATCCAAATCATTTGGCTATATAAAACAAATATTGAATTTCATAATTAAATAAAATCTGTTCCATATTTACATATGGACACGAGGCTTGGACACTAAATTCATCATTATCTTAAAACTCTAAATGAAATAGAATTTCAATGGCATTTCAAATATAATACTCACTACAATGCTTCTTAATTCCAAAATTAAGCATAACGATTTAACTACAATATAGAATTTCAAATTGTGTTGAATATTTTTCATGAAAAAAATACGTATCTTTTTAGTGAGTTCTAAAATTTTCATAAAAAATTTTTGTAATGTGGAAATTTACACATAAGTCACTTAATCTTTCTCGACGTTTAAATTTTTTATGTGCAGATGAACAGTGTTTTTTCTCTACATGCATAATGCATTAATATTTGGTATATATAAACAAATATTGAAATTCTCAGTAAAAATTACGTCGAGATAGTAGACATTAAACTTTATTAATAATTCACTTTTTCAGGCTTTTTCGATGGGTTTATTGTTCAATGAAACACATTATTTTTTCAAATGCTAGAAATCTTTAAAAACTCAATTTTAGATTACACTCTACTTATTCAAATGCTGTGGAAAATATTGATCGCGGAAAAATCCCAGTACTCTTTTTTATTTAGATTCCTTGAGACTTCGATGAACTCGTGAACAATTTCAACAAAAGAGCTGCTCCTCTTCTCTCAATTAAAATATTATTTAATTAAATCAGTTCGGATTTCACCGAACTATACAGCTCTTCCTTAAGAAAATATATAAAAACATATATTCTCGAAATTTCGGACTTTAAAAGACGGTCTCACTCTCTACGACAACGGTAAAAGCACCGTTACTCATTCTGCCTTTTCTGCGCTTGGCTCTTGAAATTCTGCTTGACTTCTCAATGCAAAACGAGCCAACTTTATATTATTCTCAAATGCGCTGAAAGCAGATATACCGTCTCTACAAAACACACAAATACTCAGATTTTTTAAGCCTTTACCCTACAATAATTTCAAAATGTTAAATTTAGAGAAATTAATCGAACTTTTAAGAGTTCTAAATTTGTCAATGTGAATAATTTTAAGAAAAACCGTATTTTAGAATTAGAAATTTTTTATATTAAAACAGGTTTTCACAACTAATGAATTATTTGGGTATATAAAAAAAACTTAACTTGAAATACTTTATAAAAAACGTCAATTAAGACACCTTAAAATATTATAATATAATATCATCTACTTTGCTGCTTTTTGAAATAGCATTTCTTCAATGATAACACATTATTTTTTCAAATGCTAATAATCCTGTTAAAAATTCTAAAATTTATATTCAACCCATAAAAATATATTTCAAAATGAATTGTGAAAAATGTTAGGAAAATTTACCACTACTTTAAGAGAGCTTCTATATTAAATGATAAATGTGTTAAGATTAAGAATAAAGTGTAAACGTAAATATTTAGATGTCTAGAGATTTTTATAAAACAAGTTTCAAACTAATGAATATTTGGTATATATACAAACAGATGATTGAAATTTCATTAAAAACGTTAATTTTTTAGATAGTTTATGCTTCTATTTTTATAGAATTTTCTGCCTTGTGAAAAAATATTCAATGAAACACATTATTTTCTAGAAATGATGCTAATACCGTATTAAAAACTCAATTTTAGATTTCCAAATATTCAAATGTTGAAATTTAGGAAAAAATCGTACTTTTTAAGAGTTCTAAATTGTGTAATGATAGAAAATAGTTTGATACAAAGCTGTAATTTTTAGAAACGTGCTTAAATTCTTCTTTTCATAACCACAGCTCTTCACAACTAATGTAACATTGGGATATATTACTGAAAACTGACATATTGAAAATTGTGCCATTAAAAACGTCAATTTAAGACACCTAAAACTAATCATAAATTCGCTGAATGTGGGATTCTAAATTGCATTTCTTAATAAAACATTATTTTTTCAAATGCTGAAACATCCGTAAAGAACTCAATTTTAAGAATTACCATATAATTTAAATGTTGAATTTAGGAAAAATGTACTATTAAGTTCCTAAATTATGTAATGTGTGAAATGTTAAGAATGAAGACAGTATGTTAGAAGTTAAATTTTTTTATAAAAAGAGGTTATTTTAATTCTGTCGTAAAATATTTGGTTATATAAAAATGAAAAATATTGATAATTTCATTGAAAAACGTCAATTTTGGACCCTACCTAAACAATATTAATAAATTCTCTTTCTGATTTTATAAATTGCATTTCAATGAAACACATTATTATTTTCAAGAATAGCTTGAACATACGTTGAAAAACGCAATTTAAGATTACCAATTAATTTACAAATGTTAAATTTAGGAATTAAAATCGTACTTTTAATTAAGAATTCTAAATTATGTAATCTGAAAATTTAAGAAAAAAGCGTTTAAATTTATGAGTATGTTATAAATTTTTTTAAAAACAGCGTTTTCAAAACTAATGAAAATATTTGGTATATAAAAACATATTGAAAATTCATTTTAAAAATAAAAACGTTCCATTTAAGAACCCTAAAACTATTATAAATTCACTTAAAGCTTTTTGAAATTGCATTTCAATGAAACACATTATTTTTTCAATGCTGAAAATACGTTAAAAACTCGAGAATTTTAAGATTACCAAATAATTTCAAATGTCGTGAAATTTAGGAAAAATCTACTTTTAGAGTTCTAAAGTTCAGTAATGTCGAAAATTGTAAAGAGAATACGAACATTTTAGAAGTAAATTTGTTGTAAGAAAACAGGTTTTCACAACTAATGAATATTTGGTATATAAAAAACAAATAATGATTTCATTAAAACGTCAATTTACAGAACTCACTAAGAACTAATTAATTAAAATTCCTTTTTGAATTTATTACTTGCTAATTTTAATGAAAAATATCATCAGTTTTTTCAAATGCTTGAAAATACCGTTAAAAAACTCAAATTTTAAGAATTACCAAATAATTTCAAATGTTGAAATTTAGAAAAATTCGTAATATTTAATTTACTAAATTTGTATGTGAAATTTTAAGAAAAACCGTAATTTTAGACGAAGTTAAAATTTGTTATTAAACAGGTTTTCAAACTAATAAAATATTTGGTAGTTAAAAACAAATAATAGAATTTCATTAATAATCCTCAATTTAAAGACACACATATAAAAAACTATTAATAAATTCATTTTCTGCTTTTTTGAAATGGAATTTCAATGGAACACATTATTTTTTTCAAATGCTGAAAATACCTCTAGATTTTAAAAACTCAAATTTTAAGATTTACCAAATAATTTCCAAATGTTGAAATTTATGAAAAATCGTTCTTTCAAGAAATCTAACTCGTAAAAAAAAGGGAAAATTTTATTAGAAATCGTAAAATTGGAGTTAAATTTTTTTTTTTAAACAGGTTTTCAAACACAACTAAGAAATATTTGGTATATAAAAACAAAATTATTGAAATTTAATTAAAAACGTCAATTTAATAATCCTAAAACTACTAAAAAATTCTCAGAAATTTCAAGCTTTTGATAAAAATTTATCAGACATTTCAATTGAAAAACTTTATCTATTGTAATTCTGAATAATACCGTTAAAAAATCAATTTTTAGAGATTATTCTAGACACACTCAATGTTGAACTATAGGAAAAATCGTCCGTATTTGAAAAGAGGTAGATTTTTAAAGTGAAAATTTAAGAAAGATAAACCTATCTGAGCACGTTAAAAATCTTCCGGCTCTTTTTCATTTTTTACAACTATATAAAAATATTTGGTATATGAAAACAAAATATTGAAATTTCAATTAAAAAACGTTCAATTAAGGACAACTAAAAACTGATTAATAATTCGCTTTTCTTTGATTTTTGAAATTGCAATTCAATGAAAACACATTATTTTTCAATATGCTCTATAAAATATACCTTAAAAACTCAATTTAAGATTTACCAATAATTTCAAATGTTTTACATTTTAAGTGGTTTAAGTCGTTACTTTTTAAAGCAAGTTACTAGAGTTTGTAATGATTTGAAATTATTAGTGCAAAAGACGTCATCTTAGAACGTTTAAACCTAGCTTCTCTTTTACTACAACAAGGCTTTCACAACTAATGTGGAAAAGTAGTTTGGTATAATAAAAACAACAATATTAAATATTCTAGTGAAAAACCGTCAATTAGACACCAAAACTATTAATAAATTCGTTTTCTGTCTTTATTGAAATTGCTTTCATTGTATAGCAGTTATTATTTCTATTACACACTATTGGTGAAAATAATATAAATACCGTTAAAAACTCAATTTTAAGAATTACCAAATAATTTCAAATGTGAAAATTATAGGATAAAATCGTTACTTATAATGGTTCTAAAATTTGTAATGTGTAAATTTAAGCAAAGGCGTAATTTATGTGCGGAAGTTAAAATTTTTTTACTAAAACAGGTTTTCGAAACTATATTAATAGTCGTGTGCGACAACAGTATATGAAGAATAAATCTTACAACGAACTATTGCAAATTTCCTTAATAAAGCGGTCATTAAGACATGATACCTATAATCAGTTAAGAAATTCTCCGTGTTTCTGCCTTTAAGAAATCTTGCAGTTTTCAATGATACGCCCTATTTTTTCGGAATGCTGAGAGTACTACCGTATAAAACTCAATTTTAAGATTAACCAAATATTTTTCAAATGTTGAACATTATTTAAAATCGTTATCTATTTAATAGTCTGCTATATACATATCACTGCTCACTTGAATTATTCAGCGAAAGAAGGTTGTGATTTTAGAAGCTTAGAAGATTTTATTTGTGTAAAAACAGATTTTCAAAACTAATCTGAGATAATTTTATCGGGTTATAAAAAACTACCTAGATATGAAATTGTCATTAGACAACGTCAATTTGATCGAGACATAGCATACCGAAATAATATAAGGATTACATTTGAGCTTTTCAGCTTTCTGAATTGCATTTTATGAACACATCCGAAATTTTTGTAACAACAGTACTGCAAAAACTCTGCATTAAAAACTCAATTTTGAATCTAGATAGTTTACCTATATGTGATATTTGTCTCTCAAAGGTTGTGAGATTTAGTGCAAAAATAGTTATATTTTAAGATGTTCTTATTTATTCGTAATGTGAGATTAAATTATATTAATGAACTAAAAGTGCCGTCAGTTTTGAGGAAGTTAAATTTTTTATTAAATACAAGGCTTTTTTCACAACTAATGAAACTTTTGGTATATAAAAAAATTTTATTGTATTATTTCAATTAAAAATATTCAATCATCTCTCCACACGAAACCCCTTAAATGATTATACAACGTCTCTTTTCTGTTTTCGAAACTCTCATTGTTTCGAGATTGCAAACATATTATGCGTTTTCTGTGTCAACATAACTGCTAGAACTGAATACCTGTTAACAGAACTCAACTTGCCTCAAAGCTTACCAAGCAAATATTTTACAAATGTGACAATTATTATGGCTAAACATCGTAATTTTAAGAGTCCTGATATCGGTTGCATTCAACTGTGAAAATCTTAAAGTAAGCCACAAGTGATTAGAGTTTTGTGAAAGAGAGGTATCAATATTTTTTATTAAAAATAGGTTTTTCAACAACTAATGAAATATCAGGTTGGTATATAATCAAATCAATAGTGATTTACATAGATTCATTAAAGGACAATACCCGTCAACTTAGACAGCGTAAAACTCATTAATTATGTACTTCTTTTCTGCTTTTTGGAAATATGCATTTCAATGAAACACATTTATTTCATTCAATAAATGCTTAAAATATGTTTGCTTTCTCAATTTTAAGATTAGCCAAATAATTTCAAATGGTATGAAATTAGGAAAAGATCGTTACTTTACAGAGTATCTAAATTTCATACGTTGTTAATAGTGTGTAATGACATGTTAAGCAAACCCGCCGCTAAATATTGAGAAAGTTACAATCACAACTTTTTCATTACGAAGATATTTCAGCGATCGCTACATGAACTATTTGCGTACTATCGACAAAATAGTGACCTTCCCCTAAATAGATAACACAATATTTATAGTACCTTAAACAATATTAATGAAATTGCTTTCTTTCTCCTAGAAGGCTTTTGAAATCTTGATAGTAACCTCTCCAGTTGAGAAATAGCGAGAAGTATTTTCTTCAAAATGTTGCTTGAAAATACCGTTAAAACTTAATTTTTAATGATCTTTTAAGACAAATAAGTTTCAAATGTTATTGAAATTCAGGGGAAAATCTTATCTATTTTAATAGACGTATCATATCAATAGTGTAAACGAGTTGGCTTCTCAATTCTCACTTTAGCAAAAGCGTAAGTTTAGAGGGCGTCTCAAAATTTTTACTAGATAGAGTTGGGTATTTCGACCACACTAGCTCTCTCTATTTGGTGTGATAAAAATGCCATAATTTTGAAGTTTCAGTAAAAAACGTCAATTTTAAAAAAGTCACCTAAAACTATTAATTAAATCACTTTTTTATGTGTTTCTTTGAAATGCAGTTTCAAATGAATAACACAGATCTATTTTTCAAATGTGGGGGGCACGGGTTGCCGTTAACCGATTTAACTCAAATTTTAAGTAAAATACTTAATAATAATAAATGATGAAATTTAGTGCAAAAATCGGCATACTTTTTTTCTAAGGTTTCTAAATTTGTAATGTGATAAATTTAAGAAATATTTGTATTTAATTTTAAGATATTTAAATTTTTTTATTAAACCAAGGTCTTTCGCTACATGACTAATTAGATATTTTTCTTCGAAAATATAATATAGCGATTTCAATGATTGAAACACCACTTTCATATCAAAGAAAACTAAGTGTTAATTTAAAGTCTACACTAAAATAAACTAACTTAAATAAATTTCAACTTATTTAGTTCATATACTAATAGCATTTTCAATAAACAATTTATATTTTTCAACAATGTAATGAATAATAATACCGAGTTCTTTAGACTAATATGATATAATGAAGATCTTACCAATAAATTTCAAATTATTATTTGCAAATTTAATTTAAATCTCAAATGTTATAATGTTGAAAAAGTTTAAAGACAAACTAAATATTTGTTTGAATATTAAATTCGTTTTTGTAATTATATACACGGTGTTCAACTAACCTCAATGCTCATAAATGATTCTCAGGGTATATAAAAATAGAAATATTGAAAAAAGCTTTCATTAGAATAAAACAACGCTCATATTAATTCGAGAACACTAAACACTATTAATAAATCGCTTTACTGCTTTTTAAAATTGCATTTCACTATGAAACAAATCTCAATACTTCTTTTTATCAATTGCTTATGAAAATACCGTTACACATACTCAATTTTAGAAATTACCAATAATTTCGAAATGTTAGAAAATTTAGCGCAAGAATATCGTCACTGTTCCAATGAGTTTAAACTGCACAAGTAACATTTTGTTATAAAAAAATTCCAAATATTGACAAATATTATGGAAATTCTTTTTATTAACATCATTTTTTGTGCATATCTGAGCAGAAAATTTTGCAATATACTACATTATATTGAAATTTTGATATTATTAAAGATATTTCCTAGAGGGGACGAACGATTATATATATTCTTCTTTTCTGCTTTTTGAAATTGCATTTCATACTGAAACATATCATTTATTATTAAAAGATGCATGAAAAATACCGTTAATACATGCTCAATTTAAGTATATACCAAATACTTTCAAATGTTTGAAATTTAGGAAAAAATCGTTAATTTTAAGATTTATATTACATTTTAATTCACTCATGGGGGGACAATGTATAACTTAAATAGCCGTTTAATTTTAGAAGGTGAGAATTTATTATTAAAAACTGCAAGAATTTGGTCAAAAGTTCAAGAACCATTTGATATTCGGGGATACGTGTAGAAAACACAAATATTTGGAAACTTTCATCTAAAAAATCGTCAACCTTTAAGGTCATAAACCTGAAACTATTCTATAAATTCACTTTTCTCTTTTTTGAAACGAATTATATTATTAAAATCAAATTTTAAGATTTTTACCCAATAATTTCAATTATGAGATGATATCAATTATAGTGAACAAAAAATACGTCTATCTTATTAAGAGTTCTAAATTAATAATAACAATTTAAAAATAATTTAAGAAAAAGTTATTTGTTAATATAGAAGTTAATATCTTTCTTAACAGAGTTTTTTTTCCTTTTAAATACGAAATATTTGAGCTATCATAAAACACTATATGAAATCAATTCCACTTAAGAAACTGAGAAAATAATATCGATACCTAAAACTACAATTAAAATTCATCATTATATACCCTGAGCATTATTCTCGAATGCATCTTCACTCATGAAACGACTCGCACCAACTTATCTTTTTCAGAATCTAAATACCGTCTAATCAACCCATTCCTTGAAGATTCTCTCACCATAATAAGTGTCTCAAATGTCTTGCAATTTAGAAAAAATACGTACTTTTAAGAGTTACTAAATTATTCTGTAGATATGAAATTTTTAGAAATTAAGGTAATTTAGTCAAGTCTAAATTTTTTTATTAAAAACAGGTTTTTACAACTAATGTAATACTTTTCTGTATTATAGTAAAAAACTAATATTTGTGATACACAAATTTCATTTATAAAAAACGGTCATTTAAGACACCTAAACTATTAATAAAATTCGCTTATGTCTGGCTATTTAAAATATGTATTGCATCGTTCAATGAAACAATTATTTTTATAAATAGACTCTTGAAAAAAAACAAACTGAGATTAAAAATCTCAATTTATACGATATTTTACCAAATAATTTCAAATGATGAATTTTAGGAAAATCGTACTTTTAGAGTTCTAAATTTTGTAATGTGAACAAGTTAAGAAAAAAGCGTAATTTTAGAAGTAAAATTTTTTATCTCAAACAAGTATTATCCAACAAGTAAAGCGTGGACAACAATAATTATAGTATTATTAGTAAGAATATTGAAATTTCATAAAAAACGGTTAATTTAGACACCTCACTCACTAAAAATTCACTTTTTCTGCCCCTCATCATTAAAGTTTCACTAGCCAGTTCAAATTGTGAAAACGAACTAATAATCTTTTTCAAATGCTCGAAAAATACCTCTTGATCTCAAAAACTCAAATTCAATAATGAAACTTTTACCACAATTATAGTTATCCATATAAATACCGCACTTGAAACTGATACAAAAACATAACATACTTTTAAGAGTTACCTCAATAATTAAACACATGCTATGATGAAACTTATAAGAAAAAGAGCTAACACGGTTAATTTTAGAAGCTTTGAATTTTAATACTTAAAACAGGTTTTTCAACAAACTAATGATAATATGTTTTTTAACGGATAAAGCTTTCAACAATTAAATTATAAAACAAATATTGAAATTCAATAAACAATATTATCACAATTCTTAAAGACACCTAAAAACTACTTATATATAAATTCGCTTTCTGCTTTGTAAAATTGGCATTATCTAATGAACACATTATTTTTTCAACATGATGGAACTAAATAACGTTCAAAACTACATCAATTTTACAAGAAAATATCACGAAATAATTTCAAATGAGTTGACTAATTTAGGAAAAATCGTTATTTTTAAGTTCTTCAATTGTAAATGTGCACACTCTTTATGAGAGTAACGAGCGATCGTCTAATTTTAGTTAATGTTAAAAAATTTGTTATTAAAAAACAATGTCTTTGACTAAAAGTATAATGTGAACCATATTTGGATATATAAAACCAATATTGAAATTTCATTAAAATCGTCAATTCGTAAGACAACCAAAAACTAATTAATAATTGGACCTTTTAACTACCACACAACCTTGATTGACCGGGTTAGCTCCTGGAAAACACATTATTTTTTCAAAGCTGAAAAATAAATCGACTCTCGCGTTAAAAACTTCAATTTTGATGAAATTATCTTTACCAAATTTATTCAGAAAACTGCATTGCAATTATGAAAAGATAAATGTCGTATTTTTAAGTAAGTTACTCAAATTTGTAATGTGAAAATAGAAGAAAAAGCGTAATTTAATATATATAAGAAGTGTTTAAAATTTTATTAAAACAGGTTTTCACAGCTAATGAATTATTTATATATATATATAAAAAACATCAAAAAGTTCATTACAAATTTCATTTAAAAACAACGTCAATTTAAGGACATTCTTAAATTAGCACTATTAATAATTACACTTTATACTGAACGTTTTTGAAATTTAGCAAATTTTCATAGAATAACACATTATTTTTCAAATGCCTTGAATACTCTACTCTAACGAATCAAAATTTTAGAGTTACAAAAAATTTCAAATGTGTTGAAATATTAAGGAATACATAAATAGAGAGCTTTAATAGAGATCACTAAATTCGTAATGTGAAAATTAAAGAACAAAGCCGTAATTAGAATGTATAAAACTTTATTTTATATAAAACAAAAAGTTTTCTAAACCACAAAAAATATTGGATATAATAAAAAACATATTATTGAACCATATATCCATTAATAAAAAAACAGTACGTCAATTAGACACGATAAAAAACTAAATATCAATAGGAAATTCATCCTTTTCTCAAAAATTCATAATTGTAATTGCCATTTTCAATGAAACACATCTCTCTTTCAATGCGCATCGCTCTCCAAAAAACTTCTCCAATTTAAGAAATATTTGTAAATGAGAAATTTCAAAAAACTAGTGTTAAAATTTAGAAAAAATCGTATCCTTTACCAAAATTCTAACCTTATGTTGCATGTAATGTAGAAAATTTTTATAAGAATATATAGAACACAATAATTTTAGATCATTTAGCAAGATAGATTCAACTTTTTTTATTATCAAAACAGCGTTTTCATCAAACTAATGCAATAAGTGTGGTAAATAAAAAACAAAATTAATCTGACTAAAGAGTTGATTTCAATATAAAAAAACAGTCAAATTTAAGACTAATAAACTATAATAAGATATTTGCACTCTCTCTGTGCTCTTAATTGTGAAACTTGCAATATTTTCATAAATGAAATACACATTCATTTTTCTCAAAACATGCATGAACAATACCGTTATATCCACATACTCATAAAGAAACCGGTACACTCAAATAGATTTCACAATGATGAATTTAGGAAAAATACGATACTATTTAAGAGTTATCACTAAATCATATAGTAAATTAACTGTTAGAAAAGCGTAATTTTAGAAGTTAAAATTTTTTATTAAAACAAAGTTTTCACAACTAATGAAATATTGGTACTAATAAAACAAGACTATTGAAATCTATCAAAAAATTTTATAAGAATCACGTATATAAATTTGACAGACACCTAAATAAAGACTAGCGTGAAGTGAATTCAATATTCTGCATGTTTTGATAACTAAAGACATATTCACATGAGAACACATGTTTTATTTTTTTCACATGCTCTGATATAATACCGTTAAAACTCATCTTTAAGATTTACCAAATAATTTCAACATGTTGAAATTTAGGAAAATACGTACTTTTTAGAGTAGTTCTAAATTTGTAATGTGAAAAATTTAGAAACAAAGCGTAATTTTAGAATTTGAATTTTCATATAAGTTAAAATTAGGAGAGTCTGTATTTTATTTAATCAGGGTTTACAACAACTAAATGATATCAACATTAAGGAATATATAAAAATCAAACTTAATTATGAAATTTCATAACATTACAGTCTAATATCACATCCATTAAGCTAAATCTTAATTTATATATAAATTCGCTTTTCTGCTTTTAAATAGGTTTTGCGATTTCAATTGAAAAAAATACATAAACTTTATTACATAATAGCGTGAAGAATCCCGTTATTTTTAAACTGATGTCTCATAGCTAATGTTTTACACAAATGTTTGAATAATTCTTATGGGAAAAGACTACTTTTAGAGTATCCTATATATTCTGTGTAAAGGTGAAAAATTAAGAAGAAAGCGTAATTTTAAGAAGTTAATTTTTTAATTTAAAAAAAGGTTTTCCTAACTGATGAAAAATTGATACATAACTAAATCCCTTGAAAATACCAAATTTAATAACAACATCTACACGTCAAGTATTAAGACACCTTAAATCATATCACATAAATTCTAACTATCTCTCATTTTTATTTTGATGCATTTCAATGTAAACACATTAATTTTGTGTCAAATTATTGGAACATAACACGAGAAACATCTTTTTTGTAAACTAAAACCATAAATTGCTAAATTTGACAACTTGGTAAGTTTACCTCTTAAGAGCCTTGTCATGCATTTGGTGGGGAATCCGAAAACACAAATTTTTTATCAAAAACTTAATTGTAGAAGTTAAATTTTTATTTTTTATAATACAAATTGGTATATTGGACTAATGAAATATTATGGTTTAGTATCATCAGAAAAAATAAAAGATAATTGAGATATTTTATATAAAGAAAAGTCTTCGAATTTTTAGTTCATCAGATGAAAGGCCAAAAAAGAAAAAAAAAAAGAAGAGAAAAAAGAAATTGACTTTTAATGAAACAAATTCAAGTGTTTCTTTCCTTTGTTTTCATTGTTTACTAAGCTAAGGAAAAAGTATCCGTTAAAACTCAATTTTTCTAAGATTACCATAATACAGGGATAATTAAAGGCTTTAAAAAGATAGTAGAAACATCATCTACTTTTATAAGTTCTAGAAGTCTGGAAATGTAAATGTTATTAAATGTAAGACATATCACTACCAAAGATATTTGAAGAGATTATGACATGGCATTTCCAGAAGTGTAAAGTTTTTCTTTACATCAATTATGTATTTAAAATACCTCAAGAATATCATTTGCGTATTAATCAAAAACACATTCTGAAATTTTAATGCAGAAAAGATTATTCATCATTATGACCAATTATCAAAAGTAAACTTAAGGAAGACATTTTCCTTTATTTTCATTCGTTCACAACTTTTAAATTTCTTATTAATTCGAAAAATATATTGCCAGTTTTTCAAATGCTGAAATACCGTTTAAAAACTCAAATTTTTAAAGAATTACCCAATATTAAAATTCAAATGTTTGGATTATTTAAGGTAAATATATATCTGTGAGTGTGTATAGAGTCTCTTGTAAAATTTGTAAATGGTGTGGAAAATAAGAAAAAGCATATATTTCCAGAATTAAATTGTAATGAAACAGTTTCACAACTTAGTTAATAATGTGCTTCATTTCTGAAAAATTTTAATGCAGAAAAGATTGTATCATTATAACCACTTATCAATTTCAGACAAGTCTAAAAGCTTATTAATAAATAATCCATTTTCTCTTTATTGAGATATTCGAATTCCAATGTGAACACATTATATTTTTCAAATGCTTTTCAAAATATCATTAAAAACTCAATTATTATTTTTACAAATCATTTGAAAATGTTTGAAATTTATGAAAAATGGTACTTTTTACCGATCAGAGTAAATAGGTACCGAACGTTCAATAAATTAGAGGTAATCTCAGCTACTAACAACTTTACGAAGCTTAAATTTTTTTTTTAAAAAACAGAAACAAAGCAGGTTCTTCAAAATTAAATATTAATTTAAAGTAGTATTAAAATAGAAAAATACATTGAAATTTCCATTAAAAAATATCACGTTTACAATAAGACGTCTAAAACTATTAATAAATTCACTTATTCAGCTTTTTGAAATTTGCATTTCAATGAAACCACAGATTATTTATTCAAATGCTGAAAATACCGTTAATATCTCAATTTTAATATGCTCTTCCTCACCGAAATTAATTTACATATTACTGGTGAACAATTTAAGAACATATCGTAAATTTCTTCATGCGTTTTATCTCCAAATTATGTATACTATGCCTTCTTTCTCATGCAGTGCTTTTTTATGGGGAAAATCTTCTTGAAGCATAAATAGGTTTTTAACAAAATTAAAAATATTATTATTGGAATATATAAAATACACAAATATTGGATACTATGCTCTAAAACGTCCAAAAATTAACAGGCAATACCATAATACTATTAAATAAATTCGCTTTTTTGCTATCCTGTGAATCTTGCATGGATTTCCAATGAAATACACACTCTATGTCTTATCAAATCGATTAAACGGACACTGTTACCTCTTAATTATAGCTTCTAATTTACAGAATTTATCTCACTTATACTGGTTTCTCAAAAATTTTGTGTGAAAACATCTTAGGTAAATGTGCGTTACTTTTAAGAGTTTCATAAAAATTTTATACGATGTTAGAATAATCTTATGCCCAAGAGATGGACGATGATTTATAGTAAGTAAAATTTTTTAACTAAAGACCGCATAGTTATTCGACACTATGAAGTGAAATATTTGGTACTATAAGAGCCACACAAATATTGAAATTTCACTAAAAAACGAGTCTATCTTTTGACACCTTAAAACTATTGAATACGAATATCGCTTGTTACTGTGCTCTCTTTGAAAATAGTGCACCGGATCTTCACAAAATTGAAAACCATATAATTGTTTTTCCAAAATGCTGAGAAATACCGTTAAAAAACTCAATTTTAAGAATTACCAAATAATTTCAAATGTTGAAATTTAGGAAATCACTAATATTGAAATTATGTAATTAAGATTCATAAAATATTTGGGTAGTATAATTCCTGCCATATATTTTGCAATCACATACTAACTGACGTAAAATATTCTCTTTGCACTAGTTTAATAAATTCATATTATAACAAATCAGCAAGGATGTTCAAACAACGATAAGTGAAAGACTAATTTAGTATCAGATTAGCTCAAAAACAAAGATTTGAAACTTTCCTTAAAAATCGTCAAGTTAAGACACCTAAAACAATTAATAAATTCTCTTTTCTGCTATTTGAAATTGCATTTCAATGAAACACATTATTTTTTCAAATGCTGAAAATATACCGTTAACAAACTCATTTTTTTTAAGATTAACCAAGATAATTTCAAATTGTTTGAAATTTCATTAAATTACGTTACTTGTAAGAGTTCTAAATTTTTGTAATGTGAAAAATTTAGGAAAAAGCGTATATTTTAAGATGTTAAATGTTATTTATTAAAACAGATTTCAAAACTAATGAAATAATTTGTATATAAAAAACAATATTGAAATTTCATTATAAAAAACGTCAAATATAAGATCTCTAAAACTATTAATTAAATTCACTTTTCTAGACTTTATTTTGAAATCTGCTCATTTTAGATGAAACACATAAATGTTTTATTCTCAAAGACTGAAAGTACGTTAAAAACTCCAATTTTTAAGCATTATACCAAATTCAACTTTCAAAGATTAGAAACTTTAGCGAAAAAAAATCGTACTTATGTAGAGCTTCTAAATTACGTAATGTTACGAATTTAACAAGAACAAGCGTAAATCCTATTTACGAAAGTTAAATTTTTATTCAAATAAACAGCGTTTCACAAGAACTTATTTAAAATTTAGAATTATAATAAATTACTACGAGTATACAGTAATGAAACAAATTATCAATCTAAAAAAACCGTCAATTAACAAGAAACTAACACAAAATATCACATTTAGAACATTCATACCTTTCTGCTTTTTGAAATATAATTTCAATGAAACTTAGGAGGCGTTTTTCAAATCAACTGAAAATACCCTATAAAAATCAATTTTAATAATTACCAAATAATTTCAAATGGTGAAATTTAGGAAAAAGATTCGTAATTTAAGAGATTCACCATAACATAATCAATCAGTAATGTCACAAAAATTTAAGACAAAAGATCGCAATTTTGAGGAGAGTTAAACATTATCTCACTTAAAAATAGGGTCTCTCTCTAGATAACACTAATGAAAATATTTTGATATATTAAATACAATTGAAATTTACACTTAAAGAAACGAGTCAATTTTATAAGTACAACCTAAAAATATTAATAAATTCTCTCTTTTTCTGCTTTTATTGAAAATAATAGCTTTAATAGACACACATTATTTTTTCAAATGCTTAACACTCACATAACAACTCAAGTATGTTTTAAGAAAATTACAATTATATTTCAAGTGTGAAATTTAGGATAAAATCGTACTTTTAAGAGTTCTAAAATTCTGTAATGTGAAAAATTTAAGCAAAAGCGTAATTTTAGGAGTTTAAAAACTTTTTATTTAAAACAGGTTTTCACAACTAAGAAATATTGGTATGATTGAAAAACATATTAATTTGTAATTTACCTTTAAAAAAAAACATGCAATTTAAGACACCTAAAAAGATTAATAAAATTAAAAATTTTCTAGCTTTTTGAAATTGCAATTCATGGAAACACATTATGTTTTTCAAATGCTGAAAATAAGTACCACGTTTAAAATTATTATATATTATAGACTAGTTTAAATTAAATTTGTCAAAAATGAATTGAAATTCATTGAAACACAAAATTCCTTCACTCTCTCAATGATGCTTCATACAAACTTCTGAAAAAGACAACCATGTAATGTCAAATTTAGGGCAAGAACGCGTAATTTTTAGAACGATATAAAAGTTTCTAATACTCAAAAACCAAGGGATCTCTCCACAACTAATTAATATTCTGGTACTATAAAACCCAATATGTGAAAATTATGCATTAAAAAAACGTCCACCTTTAACTTAATTAACCACCTCAAAACTGCATTAGATACAATTATATATATACTGCATATATTGAAATAGCATTTCAATGAGACACCTAATCCTTATTTCTTCATGAATTGCCTTTGTATTAATACCGTTCAAAAAAAACTCCACAATTTAAGATTTATATACCTAAACTTAAATCTCTAAATGATGTACACTTTAGGGAAAAAATCTCGGTGCCTAACTTTGTATAATAGTTACATAAATTTCTTGTTGTGCGTGAGAATTAAGTTATAAGTTGTGATCTTAGAAATAAAAATTAATTAAGAATCGAAAAAGATAAATACCAAAGGTAAATACCACAGGTAAAATTTACTTCGCTAATAATATATATTACTACATATTGAAATAATTCACATTAAAATATTTCTATAGTAAATGCATAAAAACTATCTAATAATTCAAATAAACCTGCAATCATTTACCACTAGCAATATAACAATGAATGCTCACCATATATTTTCAAATGCTGAAAATACCGTTTTAAACTCAACTCAGATTTAAAGATTTACCAAATAATTGCAAAATGTTGAAATTTCGAAAAAATCGTAGTTTTAATAAGTTCTAAGATTGTGTAGTGACTTAAGAAATGCGTTATTTTAGAAGTTAAATTTTTTATTATAACAAGGTTTTAAACTACATATAATGATTTACGGTAGGTATAAAAAAAACTAAAATATGCGCATAATCACATATCATTAAAGCAAATACGGTTCTCAATTTAGACACCTAATCAAACCTAATTTAATCAAATTCACTTTCTTGCTTTTTAAAATTGCTACAATCTCATCGAATTGAACACTTCATTTATTGTAGTTTTTTAATACCGCACACAACTTCTAAAAGTGTATCTCATTTTTATAGAATTTACAAATTAAATCCACTTAATCTTCAATTTAGACGATACTTTCAAGAGTTTCTTAAACATTTCACTGTAACAATGTGAAAATGAACGCTCTCAAAAGACGATGAATAATTTCTCAGATACTAGATTTTATTAAAACAGGTTTATCACAAACCTAACTAGAATATCATATCTGTATATAGTTTCAAAACAACCCCATTAAATATTGAACTATTCTCGAGTGTAAAGAATAAATCATCAATTTAAAGAAATCTAGAACATACCATTAAATAATACTTCCTCTTTTCTGCTTTTGAATTGCTTTTCAATGAAACATATCATTTTTTCAAAATGCTGACATTTATTACCGTCTAAATAACTTCCTATTTTATAGAATTTACTCCACACATAATTTGCAATATGTGTGAAATTTAGAATAACAGAATATACAGTATAATGGTTCTTTTAGAAGGAATGTGTTAATAAGTTCATATTAGAACTGAGTTACAGTTTTAGAGTTAGAATGTTTTTTCTGAATTATATCATTCTCTTTGTTCAATAAGTATAATTTTTTTTTATTTTTGCAGGTGAAATTTTATTTTTATTTTTCAAGTAAATTAAACAACTATTTTTTACAATGTTTGCTGGTAAGTTCTTTAAATATCATGGATATCATATTATCATTACAGTTTTTTAAGTACCTTTAAACCTTGTTACATTGATCAGGCATTCAATAAGATAGTTGTTGTAATAATTTTGACCTACAAAATGGTTTATTAATAATTATTTCAGATCACAATAGACCTGAGCTGTATGAAGAAGTAAAACTTTACACAAATGCCAGAGAAAGAGAAAAGTAAGAGAATCTTTGATCATATTGTTTATTATTATTATTATTATTATTATTATTATTATTATTATTATTATTATTATTATTATTATTATTATTATTATTATTATTATTATTATTATTATTATTATTATTAATGAAGTGGGTAGAATTAAGAGTGAAGTTAAGTGAACAAGGTAATAAGGATAAAATTTAAGAGCGCTCGCAAGTAAATCAGTTGAATGTGAACAAGTTGAAACTGAACAAATCTGGAAGGAAATGAAGGAAGCACTTGTTAGCAGTGCAAAGGAAGTATGGAGATGAGCTAAAGTAGGAAGTAATAATGCTAACAGTGAGTGGTAGAATGAAGAGGTGATGCAAGCTGTTAAAAGTAAAAAAGAGCGTGGTTTAATGTACTAAAATCCAATGATGAAGTTTTAAAAGAAAGTTGTTTGGAATTATATAAGGAGGAAAAAAGAATTACTAAAGGGTGCATACATAGGAGGAAAAAAGATGTAAATGAACAGTTTGGGACAAGGATGAATGGGGACTTACAAGGGAATAGGAAACTCGTCTGGAAAGAAGCACGAAAGGTTAAAAATGAGAATAAGGGGGATTTGCTTAGAATAATGAATAGGGTGTGCTTTTGTAACTGAATGAAATGGATGTTGAGGGGAGGTGGAAGGAATACTTCGAAATCTACATAATATTGGCAGTAAATGAAGAGGTGAATGTAGTGAATGTTTGTGTGGGTTTTTAATGGTGCAAGAAGGAATAGTATTTTGGGGATGAGGTTATTAGCAAGGAGGAGGTAATGGGTAGAGTGAGAAAGTTGAAAAATGGTAAATCTGCAGGTATAGATGAAACTTACTTGGTAAAATGCTTATATAAATGAATGAGTGATTGATTGGATTTGGAGGTTGTGTATAAATCGCTTTTATGGAGGGTATAGTTCAAGGGATTGGAGGAGAGCTGTAATAGGTACCCTTATATTAAGGGTAAGGGAGTAAGGGGAATGTAGAAATTATAGGGGAATACGTTTATTGGAGTATTGTAGGGAATGATATATGCTGGTATTGAGTGGTGAAAGAGTACGTCGAGTGACTAAAGGACTGTTGGTGAAGAACAAGGTGCGTTTAGGAGTGGTAGACGGATGTGTGGATCAAATTTACATTGAAACAAATTAAGGAGAATAAGAATAATTGTATTTAAGGTTTATGATTGCACAGGCGTATGAAATAGGGTTAATAGGAGCTCTATGGAGGTGTTTGTGGTAGGCTTTTGAATGGAATCAAAAGTATGTATGAGGATAAGTGAAAGCGTGTGTGAGATAAAATGGTGAAAGTGATTGTTTTAATCTTAATAGCGGATGAGACAGGGTTGTGTTAATGTCTCCTTGGTTATTCAATTTGTATATGGATGGGGTTAGAAGAATTAGAGGTGAGGGTGGCAAAGAAATGGTGTTAGAATGATGGAGAATGGAGATGAGTGGAGGGTGGCCTTAAACTTATTATATGCAGATGATGTTGGTTTCTGTGTGTGAATCTGAAGAGAGTTGAGAAGATTGGTAGAGAGATTAGGCAGGGTGTTAAAAGGAGGGGATGAAAGTAAACGTAGATAAGAGTAAGGTTTATGGTTGTGAGTGGGGATGCCCTCAGTGTGAAGTTATGTTAGATGGGGAACACTGGAACAAGTGTCTGAAGTTTAAATATTTGGGGTATGTGGTTGGATGAGAAGGGAACGGATGATGCAGAGTGTCAGTAGAAAGTTGTGAATGGCAGGAAGGTTTGCGCTGGTGAATTAAATCGTTGGTGAATTAAAAGGACTAAGTCTGGAATGTGCTAGGGTTTTGCATGAGGGCAGTTGTTACTGTGTTATTGTATAAGTAGGCGAGACTAGGTCTGGATAAGAAGTATACGATCTCCAAGTTCAATGTGTCGATGGACCAATGCTTAGGGGCGTGCTAGGTGTGAGAAGAATTGATAATGAGGAATGAACATATTAGAGAGTTGTGTGGTGTGAAGAAAGGGGTAAACGAGAGAATAATGAAAGTATGTTGAGATGGTTGGGTCATGTGGAAAGGATAAATGGTAATCGGACTGTATAGTGGTGAAGTGTGTTGGGAATCGACGGTTGGAGACAGAAGAAAAGTGGATTGAGCTCAGTAAAGGAATGTTAGGAGAGAATGTGGTTTGGCAAGAGGCGAGAAGAAAAGGTGCTGATAGGAGAGATATGGCGGATTGTTGTATAGTAAGGGGGTATGGTCGTGGCCCACTTGGGCCAGGGGATGAACCCTTCACTTGACGACTTACCATAGTGTGGATCCGTCCGCGGTCCCATTGAAGCTCTAAGTGGATTTTCTGATTGCGACGAGTTTTACTAATTAATGGTACAGA
Source organism: Trachelipus rathkii (assembly GCA_015478945.1). Lineage (NCBI taxonomy): Eukaryota > Metazoa > Arthropoda > Malacostraca > Isopoda > Trachelipodidae > Trachelipus > Trachelipus rathkii. The sequence goes on along the minus strand of JABUQX010019550.1, from coordinate 14,241 downwards.
GGGGGCGGTAAGGCTGGGCTTTCTTTTTGACATTTGTCATGTTCTCCTACTGCTTTTCTTTTCCGATGCTTGAGCGCACCCAATCTTTGGGAAAAAAAGGTAGATAAAGAAAGAAGAAGAAATTATTATTATTTTATTATATTATTATTATTATTATTATTATTATTATTATTTTATTATTATTATTATTATTATTATATTATTATTATTATTATTATTATTATTTGGCAGAACTTTACGCCGTGATTAATACTCTTCAGAATTTGGAAAAAATGTATATAAAGGTAAATGTAGAGACCATAAAAGTGTTCAAAGATTTAAAATTTGATAGATGAATAATTTTCAAGTTGTGTAGATAAAATCTGAAACACTTTTCCTTCTTTTCCCCCATTTTTGACTTAAATTCTCTCAAACAAATGTATCCAGCCATGTTTCTGTTTGTCTGTAAATTTTTTTTTCTTTCCCCAAGTATGGTGGGCGTTGTGCAGGCCTCTGGCTTTTTTCTTCCAGACGCAACTTTAAAGAAAATTATTTTTAACTTTACTGCTTAAATTTATTTTAATTTTAATAACAGGATGCCGTTCCTCCTAAAGAGTATACAGCCAATTGCATGAGACTATTAGAACAGTGCAAAGCAGCGTTTAGGCTTGTTGAGGGAGCAGAATATGCTTCGTTTGAATTTTTTGCAAGGAAATACAAGGTAGCCTAAATAAGAAGGAAAGAAATAATATTGCTTTTTTACAATATTCAAAATTTAATATTTTATAAAATCTGTTTTTCTAATAACATATCTTGTTAGATTCCACTTCTGTTATTAATCTTATATATTATAGGTATTAAATATTTTTGTTCATTTCGTTTCAAATTTTAGTGTTGTGTTTGCCAGTTACTTAAATGTTTTTATACAATTATTATTGATGATAATCAATTGTGATGATAATCTTTGTATAAAAGTATGAGATGATGAATTGAGGGTCAACTTTTTTCAATCTTTTATTATTTTTGTATCATCCCATAACTACTTATTAATTAATAATAAAATCAATAGTTAGCTCTTTGACTCGTGGGAATAATCTTAATTCTTAATATTAATTAGAATAATTGTTAAAAATATGACATACTGTAATCAAAGTATTTCTTATATTAGTTGGAGTGTCAAGCAGCTATAGAACGTATAAAAGATTAATAAAATAATAGTTGACAAAATATACTTACTCAATGGTCGAAGGGTTTGAAATGGTTTGCAATTTGGGATCATATTATTATTATTATTATTATTTATTATTATTATTATTATTATTATTATTATTATTATTATTATTATTATTATTAATTATTATTATATTATTAACGACACATTAAGTTTTTATAAAAATAAAGATTTTTTGAATAACAAATCAAACTTTTTTTTCTACCAAATCTTGTTATTTATCAAAAATGTTTTTTATTTAAGGTTTTATGAAAAATTTTAATTCTAGTTAATTAAAAAATGAATTTTTTTTTTTTCTTTTTGTTTTTTTTTTTTTTTTTTTAATTTTTTTTTAAAGGTACTACTTTCTTTCTCTTCATTAAAAAAAAGTTTTCAGAAAATATTTTATTGTTTCTCAAGTTCTCATTTATATTTTCAAATTACATTTTAATATTTTTTTTTTTACATTACATATTTCAAATTTAATTTTATTTGCATTTCAGAAATGTAATTAGTACATATCTTTAAAAACCATTCTTGTTTTTTAATATGTAGTCGTAATTAAGAATATTATCATTTGAGAGGTTTTATAATCCATTCATTTTAAAGTTATTTTATTAAAGATTTTGCCAACCAGGTTTCAAATGTAATATATTAAATAGATTTAGTAAAAAATTATAAAAAATAAATTAGAAGAAAGTAAACTTGTAACATAGTAGTGATTAGATCACTTTTCTATGATATTTTTTTAATACAAATAATTATATAATTATATCAAAATGATTTCATTATAGTAAAATTAATGAGAAAACTGCTGCACTCAAATGGTGTAAAAATTATATTTATTACCATTTTGCAAATTTTCATTCAGTCATCATCTTTCATGACTTTGATTTTCAAATATAAATTTATTGACTACCCTCCTAATTACTTTCATTCAAGCTGAAAATTTAAGCAAATGACTTTTTTTTTTTTTAAATTCAGTAATATAACGTCAATTCTGTTTTTTCAGTTGTTTATCACAGTAATGGATAAATTACGTTTAGGAATCAATGCCAACGATGAGTTACAACCAGATCTTAAAGATTTACAAGAGAACATGAATCGTTTATCTATAATTCCACAGGTAACTTAAATTTTAAAAGCGATACTTCCTATATATTCCAGTCTATTATATTTTAAGCAAATAATGTTGTCAAGTTATGGTCTGCACACCATTAATCAGTGTAAGCTTGCCAGTTTTTCTTTCTTATAGTTCATATGTTTTTTTGAAGTATGTGTGTGTTGTTGTTATGTTGAATTGTGATTAATATTGGAATGTGATCAGAGGAAAGAGGTTATTGCAAGGTTTTGAAGGAAAAGATGGAGAATATTCTACAGACGCACCCACATATGATGTGCTATTGAAACTTTAAAATTATGTATAGGAATATCAAAAAGATATGGTTGAAAATGTAAAACAATGTATATTAAGACAGCATATCTACAAGAAGAAACTTGAAAGAACAGTTTATATATCACCTCCGAAAGAAGCAAGAACAGACAAAATATGGAAGTTAAAGAAAGCAGTTTATGGATTGAAAGACGCAGGTAAGATTTGGTATAATAAAGTGGTAAAAAGGATGAAAGAAGTAGGAGGAGAGAAATGCTCATTAGATCCAACAATACTTAGTTGGAAAAGAATAATGAACTTATAGGAGTAATGTGTACCCACGTGGACGATTTGTTCTATGGAGGAAATGACATATTTGAAGAAGTCATAGGGGCAATTAAGAAAAAATTAAAAATAGGAACAGAAGAGCAGGGATTTTTATGGATGAGTCAAGAAAATTATATAAAACAGATGCAAACAAATGGCGAGATCCCAAACTATGGGAAATAATAATGAAGAAAAGGCAATAGATACAGAATCATTAGTAGGGCGCCAATTGGGTGAGTCACAATTAGACGACATTAGTTATAGTGGGGAGTGATTGAGCAAGGCTAGAAGATAGCTTATGGAAAGGATTATGAAGAAAAGTTAGTAGAGTAATGGAATAAGAAGAGAAGAGTTAAAGATAAAAATGGATGAGTTAAGAGAAGGAAGAATTAGGTTTGAGGTGTACACAAACGCTTCATTGGGTATGTTGAGTAAAGAAAAAATCAAAATAGTTTATATAATTAGTTGGTAGATAAAGATAAGAAAAGTGTCCGATATTTGGAATTGGGAGTGCCAAGAGGGTAGCCAGAATCAAATAGAAGCAGAACGTTACATTGTTTGAAGGAGTGGGACCACTATTTATTATGAAAAACATATGGAAAGAAATTACAAGGGAAAATGTTCCTATAGAAATAAAACTGACAGCAAAACACTGAATAAAGATTTTTATTCCACTTTGGGAGTAATGAGTTATTCACAGCACACAACTCTCTAATACATCCATTCCTCAATTTTATCATTTTCTTTTGTAACGCCCCTAAGATTGTCCATTCTGAACACATTGAACTTAGATCTATACTCTTTATTCCAGACCATAGTCCTCAGTACTATACATTAGCACACGTAACAACAATACCTCATGTAAGACCCTAGCGCACTCAAGACTCAGTCCGTTTACATCCACCAACGATTTAATTGCACCAGCCACCTCCTGCATTCACAACTTTCTACTACAATCTGCATCCTGCATCATCCGTCTCCTTTTCATCCAACATATAATCCTCAAATATTTAAACTCAGACATTCTTTCCAGCTGCTCACCATCTAACATAACTTCCACTGAGGACTGTCCTCACTCACAAACCATAATTACTCTTATTACGTTTCTTCAAACTCCTCTTTTGCACACTTGCTAAATCTCTCTAACAATCCTATCAAACTCTCTTTTCAGATTCACCACACAAAACAAATCATCCTCGATATATGGATAATATATAAATTTAATTATATATAATATATATATCTATTATATATATATATATTATATATATAATATATATATATATATATATTATATATATATTTATATATATTATATATATATATATTATATATATATATATTATATATATA
>JABUQX010019550.1:0-5000 GCA_015478945.1 Trachelipus rathkii | reverse complement strand
CAGATTCTCGAAGTGTTCTTTCCACACTCCCCTCACATCCATTTCATCCATTACAAAAAGACCACTCACCTATTTATTAATTATTCTAAGCAGGTCCCCTTATTCTCATTCTTACCTTTCGCGCTTTCCTTCCAGAAGAGCTTCCTGTTCTCTTGTAAGTCCCCATTCATCTTCCAACTGTTTTCATATTACCTCTTCTTTTCTCCTACGTCTTTGCACCTTTTAGTATTTTTTTCTCCTTATATACTTCAAAAATCTTTCTTTTTGAAACTTCATGATTGGCCTTTAGTATATTCAACCACGGCTTCTTTTTACTTTTAACGCTTGCATTACCTCTTCATTTCCAGCCACTCACTGTTAACATTCTACTTAATATTTTAGCACATCATATCTTCTTTGGACTGCTTATTCCTTCCCTTGCGTCCAGATTTGCTGTTACATCTTTCTCACATTCAATTTATTTATTTGTTAGCGTTCTCATATACTTTTCCTTATGACCCTTTACATTTAACTTCCCTCTCCTATTCTCCACATATCCTTCCTTTTTCCTTTTCTCTTAATCCATACCTTCTCTAACCTAATTATACATGAAACAGCATAATGATCTGATATCCCCGTCCATAACCCCCTCGCCGATTTAACATTCATCACATATTTCAACCTCTTCACCAACACAAAATCAATCATACACTTCACTTCGTCACCAATTTTTCCTACACCAACTCTCGTATACTTACTGATAGTTTTGTGCTCGAAGGATATATTATTTACACACATACCTCTCTCGTTGCATAAATCAAGCATCTTCTTACTCACCTTCTTATTATTCTCCAAAAACCACTGTTACAATTCTTTTCTGATACCTATCAACATTTAGGTTTTCCCCAACACAATCAATCGGAACTCCTACTCACCCCATCCCAAAAATCATTCAGATTATCCAAGAAAATCGTGTCTCTTCAACATTTCTCTCAGATGGTCGATACGTCAACCACACATACCTTGACCTTTTAAACTTAAATTTACCATTAGAATTCTAGGAAGTACTCACACACAAAGTCTGCCATAGCTCTGTTACACAAGTCACTCATCAAAATGGCAACTCCTTCTCTCCCCTTCTCATTCGTTCCACCGGCACACAAACATATCAACCACAAAACTCAATTTTCACGTTTACTTCGATCTTTGTTTCAAGTCACAGCGAGCAAATCAAATTTGCCTTTCCAAATACATCCATCACCGCTCTCCTCTTCTCCTCAACATTTATTCTTCTGCCATTCCATTACCTATACGATACATACAATTTCGCCGAAAATTAGAAGGCGTTACGGCGATACACCATCTCCGAGCATGCATCAGCATTCCTAGTAAGAGATAGGTGGTAGTGGGCAGCCCACCAACTACCCCGTCCCTTAGTCGCCTTCTAGCTCGCAGGACATACAATGTGGGGAAATTTCTTCCCCCCCCCCCCAAACCATAGGGATATACAGTAGTAAGGGAATGTTATATAAGATGTCTATGAAAAGGGGTGAGGAGTTAATACGTGTATATGCTATGTGGTAAATGGTGGTCAGTAAGATGTTGCCTGGATGATGAGTGTGTGAAGAATATGTGAAATGCAAAGAGAAAGACGAACATTATATATAATATATATATATATATAATATATATATATATAATATATATATATAGATATATATATATATTATTATAATATATATTATATATATTATTATATATATATATATTAATATATATATATATAATATATTATACTTATATATATATATAATATAAATATATATTTATCGTCAAATAACGCACCACTAGGGTAAGTGTCACTCGCAGGAACGGGAAGGCTCTTCATTCATACGTAAGTTATGTTAGGTATGTTATGACACGTTATGTTCTTAGTTCAAGTTATGTTAGCTTTATTGATGCGAACACTTTGCTACGTTAGCATTTATTCGTTGGTCTATGTGATAGTTAGGTTAGGTTACGATAAATTTTTGTTACGTTTTTCTTAAATATTAAGCAATGTTAATAGTAAATTAACAGTTAATTGTTTAGAGACATGCAGAAAAGTGAGAATACGTTTCCGCTTTTGTATGTAATGTTGGTACTTTATCGTTTTAACTCTGATTTACCAGTGTAGTAGTTTTTCATGCGTAAGGTTTGTTGTGATACATTATGTTCTTAGTTCAGGTAATGTTATGTTGGCATTGTTTATAGGTTAAAACTTTGCTCATGTTTATTTTTATGATATGTTTATACAAAAAGATAAATAAAAAAGACTTGAATCAACAGATCAATTGATCACGGATGGGTAGGAGAAGGGTATGCGTGGTTTGATTAACTGATTTACTGCTTTTGGGTCAATAATAATAGATCAAATATGACTTCAATCAATAGATCATGAATGGGTAGGAAGGGACGGGTGTGTGGTTTGATTAACTGATTTTGGGTCTGTGAAAACGTAAATTTTTAACGTTATAAACATAAAATTAAAGAAATTTTAGTAAAAACAAAATGTTTTTTTTAAAAAAATAAAAAAAAATAAAATATATAGATTTTTTAAATAAATAAAATTAAAAATAAATAAATAAATAACATTAACTTTTAACAAAATATAAATATAAAGAAAAATAATAGAAACTTAAAAGAAAATACATAAGAAAACGAAATGTTCATATTAAATATGTCTTCCCGCGACGTTTAGAAAACGTAATACAAATGTATGACGTCATAGAAATAACAGTCATGTGATCAGTAAATTGGTGTGATGTTTGCCTGGCTAATGTATTAAGTAAAGTGTCTATAATTATTGTGTGTGTGTGTGTGTGTGTGTGTGAAAATACAAATACGGTCAGGAAACGAATTGGGCGTAAAGTCTGAACATGAAAATTCAAAATATGACAAACAGTTCTCTGATTGGTTACCGTTGAGTTTACTAAGACTGCGTAATGTTTTTAGGTGTGACGTAGAGCACATATTTAACGAACAATATTCCAGTCATGGTTTCACAATAGAAGTGCTCATGCGTGCTATTGCTGATTTGATATCTATGTCGAAAAATAATAATAATAATATAATATTTTGTTCGGTTATGTATAATAAAGATTGAGATTGCTATGTTAACATCTAATGTTAGTTACTTTGTTAATGAATGCTGTATGACAGTTAGGTTAGGTTGAGATAAATTTTTGTTTAGTTTTCATAAATAATACAATGCTAATGTAAAATTAACAATAATATTTTGGATATGTTTGAAAAAGTGTGAGTAGGTTACGTTTTTGCTGCAATGTTAGCTACTTCTGTTGTTAAGTAGGGAACTTTATTAAGGTTAACCGTTTATTTGTGTGTGTGTGTGTATGGTTTGTTATGTTCATATATATAGTATATATATATATATATATATATTATATATATTATATATATATATATATCTATAATATAATATATTATATATATATATATTAATTATATATATATATATATATTATATATATATATATAATATATATATATATTATATACATATAATATATATAGGCTATTCCCAGGCATCTTACCTTGTAAAAATGCTTTGGGAAATTTAATCGAATTTATTATTTTAGAGGTATAATACATTTATTCCCTTCTATACACATTATTTATTTTTAATAATTTATAAAAAAAAGACTTCTTATTCGCATTTTTTTTAACTCCAATCGAATTTAAAAATATGTGGTTTAAACTTATTATTAAATTATTGACTGTTGTTAGTTAGGCTTGTGTTAGACTAGCCATACCGTGGAGTATCTTAATTTGTAGATGAAACTTGACGAATATTTTTAAAATAACAGGAACGATATCTGTTTTATTAAATTTTTCTCCAAGAATGCAATATATTAAAACATGATAGTTATGTGAGATATGTCAATAATATTGTTTAGTGCGGAAAATGTAAAAAAAAAAAAAAAAGTAAAAAAATAATAAATTTAATAAATAAATAAATAAATCATATCTCAAAAACTACAATAGCTAGAAGGGAAAAGGAATACATTTTTTAGAATCCTTTAAAAAAAATGTTCAAAAAAAAAATATTGTATAATTATAGTAATATGAGTAGAAAGCCGATTTTAGAGAATTTTTTTACGTTACTCGTTAAAATAAATAGACTTTGTAGTAGTCAATTTTGTTATTGTTTTTTTTTTTAAACTAAGAATACCCCAAGGGTATAACGCACCGATGGCAGGAGTCTCGTCCTTCCGCGGAACTACGGGGTAGGACTAATTCCCCCCCTCCGGGGAGGGTCTCCGGAACCCCCGCTCTTTGGTATTTGGGTTCGCGGGGGTTCTCCGCCTCCCTACGGGGTATGGAAAACGTCCCCCCCTGTGTTCCCCGTGGCTCGAGACCCTACATTGCCGTGTAATACCTTTTACAAATAATATATATATACTATGTCCCCCGCCGCCTCGAGCTCGCCTCCTCCAAAAAAAAAGCCAATTTTTATTTTTTTTTTTTTTTTTTTATTTTTATTTTTTTTTTTTAACATTTTCTACAAATTTTTACAAGAATTCCAAAAATGTATTTCTTTTTCCTGTAACTATTGTAGTTTTTGAGATTTTTTTTTTTTTTTTTTTTTTTTTTTTTTTTTTTTTTTTTTTTTTTTTTTTTTTTTTTTTTTTTTTTTTTTTTTAAAGTTTTCGCCATAAAATTTTGCCAGGATTCCAGCAATGTATTCCTTTTCCCTGTAGGCTTTATAGTTTTTGAGATAATTTGGGGGGGTTATTCTAGATTGTCACAATATATATATTTATATATATATATATATATATATTTATATATATATATATATATATATATTTATATATATATATATTTTTTTATATTATATATTTTATATTTGTATATATATATATATATATATATATATATAATAATGTTATTATATATTTTGACTTTGGTGAAGTTCAAAATACATTTAAATGTTTTTTTTTTATTCAATATATATATAT
>JABUQX010019549.1:7500-29169 GCA_015478945.1 Trachelipus rathkii | reverse complement strand
TATCACCTTATTAACAACTCCGCACCAGAGCGCTAAGACCAAATCAAGGTACGAATAGGTTAATTAATAAATAACAGGCCAATTACTACATACCTGCGATTGCCAGATGGATAATATATCATTATATAGAGTCGTACGACCACTCACCATACATAACATACAATATTAGATAACTAATACCTACATAACAATATATAACTCTTATGGGTGGTTTAATTATTCTAACAAGTTTTGTAAATATATCGTTTCTTATGATTCGTGCCCATTAATGCAACAACAGAAGAATCTTTAACCTATATCAAGAAATTAGTGGTTGGTTAATATGATCAATAAGCCTGAGCGTTGAACTGTGAAATGTTACACACCATATCCTTAGAAACACAAAATATATTTTTGACATTTTTTGCTACTTCGACTAAAATCCAAGCATATATCAGCATTTGAGTCACCACCGCAAAGGCCTACACACACAGTGCAGCAATAGAACAGCATACGAGTAAAAAACAACAAACAAAATCAGCCCCAGTACCAGCGAGGAGTAAATATACCCCCCCCACGAATATAAAGCGTTGATCCTTCAATATTGTTCAAAGCCGAGAAAGCGATGAATGTGTTCGAAAAATTTTATTACCCTCCACACGCGGTGGTTCTTTGCAGTTCGCAATCCGTGTTTTCGCTAATCCCTAAAGCGAACCTTAAACCCCTTTTTTTTCTTAAAACTAAGAAAATTTATTACTTCATTATTCATGAATTATTTTCACCATAATATTATTATTTTATTATGGTATTTTTTTATTAGATATGTTTATTCCAACTTCTTTTTTTATTAATTATTATTATACACGTGTCGTATATAGATCGTCAAGAGCAGTATCATCGAAAGTTAAGTATTCAATATTGATTGCTGCTATGTTTGTTTGAAATTAAAGAAAATTTGTCATTGACAGGTTCTAGTGGTAATATGATTAAGGTCATCAATCCCAAGAATATGTATAATAAACTAACCTCTATTATGATTATTTATTAATTTAATTATTATTATAATTATTATTCATATATGCTATTTATATATTATTTGGGTAGTCGATATGCACTCCGATTTAGTTAGGTAAGTGTTATTATTATTATTAAATGTATGTTATTTTTTTTTTTGTAACTGTATTGAAAATGGTGACCATATTTTATTAGTTAAGGTAACCGTATTCATGTTATATATAATATTAAGCAGTAATTGAAAGAAGGTGATAGTGAAATGTGTGTTGGGGTTTTTTTTTTGATGGATGTGCAAGATGTGAATAAAGTATTTTGGGTGAATGGAGGGTGTACATATGTAAGCAATGGATGTATGGTTAATGGATAGAGTGAGATAGTTTGAAAGAATGATAAGATTCAGCTCAGAATCTATCATTGTGTAAATGAAAACTCTGAGTTTGGTGAAATTATTAAGAAATCAGAGAGTGCTTATATGAGTAGATTAATAGATTGGAGAATTTGGGAAGCTGTGATTAATAAAAAGTCGGTTATTTATTTTGGAGGTTGTGTAAGTATTGTTTTGAGGGATTGGAGGAAGAGCAAGTAATATGGATACCTTTTTCTTCAATTTTAGTAGGGAAGGAGATAAGGGTGTAACTCGTAGGTATATAGTGGGAATTAGTTTATTGTGTGTTTTTGTTAAAGGGAGATATTTTTGCTGGTATTTTTTATAGTGTCGTAATAGAGTGCGTCGAGTGGCATGAGGATGAATTGTGTTGATATTAGAAACAACTGTGCGTTTAGGAAGTGGTTAGAGGAAGTTGTGGATCTAAATTCTTTGTATTCATGATATAAAATGTAATGGGTGAGTTAATGTATTGTAAAATATGATATCTTAATTTGTATTTTATTGGTTTTATGGATTTTTGCACCAGGCGTATTGATTTATGGAATTCATATAGTAAATAGCTTCTATGGCAAGGTGTTAGTAAAATATATGGTGTTTGGGTGTATTAAGGTATTTTTTCTGAAGTGGAAATTCTAAAAGTTATCTGTTATGACGATTAGTGGATATTACGTGTCGGTAGGATATACAATGGACTTGTCAAAGTGATTTGGTTTTAATATTTATGAAAGTAAATTTTTAGGCAGGAATGTGTTGTCCCTTGGTTATTCAATTGTTATTATCACCTGGGATCTGTGTGTGTTTTATGAATGAAATAGATGATGGGGCGTGCTATTAGGTGAGGCCTCGATACATTCAGTGCGCTATACGCTGCTCCACGAAAATCTGTGTCTTAATAATTATAATCGCCGCTCGTCTGACTGCGAATTAAAACCTATCAACTATTCCCCTCTACCTCGTTCGTTGGGGATTTGTGGATGTGTTTTACCAACCTCATTTTTTGCGGAGTAAAGCACATTAATACACGTTAACACTGTTTGTCAGCTTTTCAGTCTACGAATTGGAGTGGAATTATAACCGAAATAATCCGATGTTTATCGCAATTAACAAGAACCTTTCTCATTCCTACTTATTTGTGGTGACGAACATAACACTTTCAGAAAAGAAATCGGCTGGCCAGTGATAATGGTTGTTTTAAGGATAATATTGGAGAATATGTGAGGTAGGATAGTCTTAGGAGTTCCTCTATCCTTATAATGGCGGATGATTTAGGTATTTTGTGGTGTGGGAATACTGTAGAAGTTTGAAAGAGGATTAGGTAGATGAGTTTGGCCATAAGTTGCGTGTGTTATATATTAGGAGTGGTTTGTAAGTGTAAAAATCGTTTGAATAAGTAGTATAGGTTTATTTGGTTGTTTGTTGTGAGTTTGTAGTGACTAGATCTTTCTGTGTGATGATAAGTTTTATAGTTAGTATGTGTGAGCAAGTTGGAATCAAAGTTTGCCTTGAGTTTAACTATTTTATTAGGATATTAATAATGATTGTTGTGAATGTTTTAATAAAGGGATTTTACGTGCAGAATGAATAAACAGGAGTGCTAACGTTTTAGGTAAAAAAGTTTTGTTGATAATGTGTAGGTAAGGGTGTGTCTAGAGATAGATCAAAATTAGAATCGTTGTTGTACCTCGCCTTACAAGGGGGCTAAGTCCCTTGAGTGCGCTAGGGTCCCACATGAGGGTATGTTATTACCTGTGTTTTAATGTATAAGTAGTGAGACTATTGGGTCCCTGGAATAAAGACGGTATAGATCCTAAAGTTAAATGGTGGTTCAGATGGACATCTTAGGGCGTGTTAGGTTTGAAAGAATTGAATAAAATGAGGGAATGAACGTAGTGAGAGTAGTCTTATAAGTTGGTGTGCGAAAGAGATGAGGGCAATGAGAGATAAATTGAAGGTACGCGTTGGGAGATGGTTGTGGTCAATGTGGAAAGGATGAATGCCATCGGTTGGTTAAGCGGAATTGTATACGAGGTAAGTGTGTTATTTTGGATACTCATAACACTTCCGGCTGGGAAGACTCTTGGGTTGTGATATGATAAAAAAATTTGTGTGATTTAAACTTTGAAATTATTATACAAAATCTGATTTTTTATTAATTTTATTATTGAATTTTATTTTTCATGATTATTGTTGTAGTAGATTTTTATTAGTTATTGGGATAAAGAGTGCGAGATAATACTTAGTTTATTTGCTCATATTTTTAATTAATGTGGAATGGGTCAAGAAAGGAGTGGAATTTATGCTGAGTGAGTAGTTTTTTATTATTGTGTTGATAAGGCACCCTATACCTTTTATCTTGGCCAGGGTGTGTATGAATTCCTTCTATTCTATGTCTTTGATCGTTAATGCACACCCACTGAGTGAGGGTCATCCCCGTCGCGGTCCGGAAGTTCTCTATGTGGTTTTGTAATTTTCTGACTGGCGACGAGTTCTCACTAAATAACGGTATTGAAGCAGCGCTGCGTGTTTTAGAACGGTGTCTGGGCTTTCTTTTTTGTCCTATAGATATCATAATTTCTTCATCTTTATAGCTTTTTTTCTCAAATTTTACCGAGCATGTTCACAGCACCTTACCCCACGTAGTCCAATTGAATGAAAAAAAAAAAAGAAATTGATTGTATTTTATTTTTTAAAATATCAATTATCATTTATTATTATTAATTATTATTATATTATCTATTTTTTTATTTATTTTATTATTATCACCCTTACAACACCCACACCTTACCGGATTGCACGAGGTTTCTCGGTTATCCTGGGGTAATGTCTCAGTGGTATGCGCGTTATCCTGAAGCAAATATGAAAAGCTAAATGTTTAATAACCTCTAAGTTTTTTTTCTACTATATAAAATTAATTTAGTCCTTGTACCCTTCTACGCCACCTCATATGTACGTCACCTCTACCTCTCTGAAAGAAGTCACGATAGCCGGCTCGCTTTTGGATGGGATGTAAACGCGATACTGGAGACGCAAAAAGTGCGATCTTGCCAAGCACAGAAGTGCCCCGTTAATAGAAGTTCCAAGCAGCAACGAATGACAAGTCAATTTTCAGGTGTTTAATGTGTGGCTGCGTATGTCCCAGAGGTGGTTCATCTAGGATATAAGGCTTGTTTAGAAAGAGAATTACTCTCCATGAATATTAATAACACTAAGAAATTTGATGGTTAGAGCTCAATTATAAAGTTGTTGCTGTGGGAGGAAGGTGGACAGGCCTTCTTCTACTTTCTTTTCTTTATCCGAAATAGTACTTTGAGTTCTGTGGTTTTGGTTAGTTGGATTGGAAGTTCCAAGAAGTGCGATCGACTTCTGAATTCTGACACTCTCCGAGCATGTAATAGCCCAGGTCAATCAACATTAGAGGAAAAAATTGACCGTCGTCTTGGACACTAAGTCAGTTAATAGCGACTGTCAAATTGTGAATTCGCTATATATGAGCAAATAATAATTGAAATTTAGAACACTGCCCAGTGGAACACCTTCATCCAGATTATGTGCGTAATATAATCAGAACGAGCACCGGACCTGATGGACTGTCGAACAATAAGAAATTCGCGAATAAAGAAAGGTAAGATGTCAATTGGAAACCGAGCCAGTGAACTTAGAGAACCCCTTTTCTTCCACGATTTTTTTTTAAGTTTTATCGGAGAGTCAAAAAAATTCACAACACAAGAACCCTCCCGACAGTTGAAGAAGATTGCCTGGAATGTCAATAAGGTCTACGTCTTTTAGGGGTCCGCGGTCGAACGATGTTTGTGGAAGCCAAAATAAAACTGGAAGTTTGATAAAGCTTGACGGCTTTCAGAACAGGGAGAAGGCGGCCTCAACCAAATTTCTTCCTCAAATTAACACTGCAAGAAATCTCTAGGTTAGCAAAATTGGTCCCTTTGATTGTCGCTCAACTTCTGATCTTTCCCAAGTTTGGGAATATGGATTACAAAAGCTGTAGTACAAACAAATGGAAAAGAGATTCGTTTGCGAGATCCTGTTATAACAGATCCAGCAGGAATCATTGATATGAGTTGCGAATGTGACGGAGCGGTTTGCACGAAATATTTTATGATAAAATTATTTGATCTGCTTTCGCTGTTGAAAAGTTTTTGAAAGGTTTTTATATGTTTATTTTTTAATTTTGAAAGCTCAGGATAGCGGGAAGAGCTGGATTGGTTAGTAAAACTATAACCTAAATTGCATCTGCGACATCTGCTGGAGCAGGGGATCGTATCGGTTATATCAGACCTAACGTTAGGACTGGTGGGTGAGAGCTTTGCTTAGAAGGCGGCGAGTATTTCAGTTATAGGAGTTGAGTTGACTTTCGAAGTATAAGTTGGAAGTATTGTTTACCGCGTTTTAGCATTGATTCGGCGAAGAATCTGCCGCATCCTGCTTTAAAATATCACATTTTGAAGTGGTGTGGCGTCCCGTTTGTCTTGCCTTTAGAGTTTTTTTTCTTCGCACCGGTTAGCTTTTGCACACTCTTGGGTCTACCAAGGGGTTGCCGAACGCCTGCCTGCTTGGGATGCAGGATTCTGCTGCTGTGCCTGTGAGAATAACATTTCTAGGAAGACAAGTTTAAAAGACCCGTCATAGTCGAAAACCGCTCATCTGAAGGAGAAAAAGTGGGAATAGCTTGTGGGCTCATAAAAAATGGAGCCACTTGGGCTCGAGAATGGGGTTTTCTAACATTGGCTCCGTGTGAGTTTCATGTAGGGTACTCGGGTAATGGTTCGCTTCCGTATCAATAATGAGAGATCAAAGTTTTTTAGATAAAATTGTGAGGGTCCATTCTAGTAATACTTTATTGTGGTGAACAGTACCTTTGTAAATGTTTTTTTATAGTTGTAAAATTCAACGAAATATTTAAATTTCTTTTTTCAGGTTTATCGACCCAGGAAACTTCAAAGTTTTGAGCGAACAACTTTCCGAGCAGACAAAAGGAAAAGCCAAGTTAGAAGTCTTGAATTTGAAAGAAGTTACAGACTCGACCATGGATGAAGGAAAATTAATCAAATAACATGAAAACTACTTATTCAGTTGTTTATTGCATAAAGTTTAATTTGAATTAAAGTTTATTAACTGTTATCAAAATCGTAAATAATATTTTTATAAAATGTTAATATTTTTTTTTTTTAATTCTTTGATATTGTGTAATGTTGTAAGCTACCGTTCTGGGTGTTTTATTTTTGAAGGTCTTAAAGGGGGCAATTTATTTAGAAGAAATATTTTATTTTGTTCGTTATTGTTAATAACCGATTTTTTAATTAAATTGTTCATAATTTGGCGAGAATAAAGCAAAGTGGTTAATTATTTTTTATCATCTTTTTTTACTAAATTTTGACTTTGGTTCAAATTTACAGTTTTCCAGAAATTCTCTAAAGAATTCCTCCTCAGTTACCAGGCTTTTTTGATCCACAATATTAATTATTGTTTTTTTAAGTATTTAATGATGGTACGTGAATTTTTTCCAAAATAATAATTCATTGTCTAATAAAGTTTAAAGTATCTATCTGTAAGTAATTTATAATTATTTTTTTAACTTTTTTTTCTTTTTATCATCCCCACAGATTGGGGGTGGGGGCGCAACATGCAAGGGGTCCGTCCTATTAGGTCAATGTTAATTTTAACTAAACTACTTTATAAACCGTAAAACATCCCTCATTCATTTATATTTTTTGTTTTTGGTTGTTTGTTTTTGTCGCTTTCTGTTTAGTCACAATTAAGGCCCTTTTTTTCTTACTTGTTAAGGGGTCATTTCGCCGGCATCTAGTTCGGATAACTTTATTCCCTACATTTACATGTGTATATAAAAAATGAAACATTTATGTCTCTAGAATAATTCTCTCTACCCTCTGTGATATTTATGATGTTATATTTCTTAACTGTCTTATATTTTTTGAATAGGAAATAACTTTTAAAGAATTTTGGTTCAATGATGTCTGTTTTATGAGAAGGTTAAACAGTTTACATGTTTTTTTTGAGTTTTTAAGCTAGGCTCTTGAAATTAAACATTTCTTTGTTTTTCTACCTCCTTAAATCGACAATACAATCTAATCAAATAAGTAATAGGGTTTTTTTGGTTCTAACCATGCAAGGTCCTTCCAAACTTTTTAAGTCTATATGGGGCCTAGCAGTGCATTTCTCTTCCACTTAAGTTCCCAAGGGCCAAACCAGACCTAGGTAGGTGTCATTACCAAAGGTTTGAAAATTTGGGGGGACAAGTGTGCATCTGAGAAGCGAAATATAGTGCGACTTATTATGGTTTTTGTGACTATTAGTTTCTTACAAGTGTTGTTTTAATTGAATTAAAAGTGATTTTCACTAAGATAAAAACAGTGTATTCCACTGAGGGCCGGTTTTGGCCCTCAGGCCGTAGTTTGGAGACCCTTGTTCTATGGTATAAGATTCATACTGAGCTGTTTCACCAAAAAGTTTAATGTTCAGGAAAGTTGGAAAATCCGATCGGTTTTTCGAATAATAATTTGAAAATTTTATATCGGCTTCTAAGCATCAATCACTAAATACTAGAGTTTGTTCGGCACCATGACAAGGAGAGTTTGAGTCGCTGCGTTTCCAAATTTTTAATCAAGTTTTTCATCTGGAAACTTCATTTATTTTCATAATCACAATCCGTGATTTTAAAATTATGAACCAAAATGGCTGTAAGATCTTTTAGCTTGTAGGAGCATCGAAAAACATTCTTTGTGACTATTAATTTCCTAATTCAAAATTAGATAGTAGAATTAGATTCTTATAAGTAGAGTCTATTAACTCAAGTATTTTCCTAGAATGTATTTATATCTAGATAGGTTCTATATCTCTATAATGTTGTAGATTTTTTTTGTATCTAATATTGGTGCGTTTCCAATTCTGCGACACGTTAGAAGTCGGGCTAACGGCTGGTTCATATGGTGGGAACCATTCGGTATATTCTCTTCTATCTCTGTATATATATTTTTTCTATCCTGCTCATATTAGATAGTCATAGTTTGAGCTATTTGATTAAATTAGTTATTTTAAAACATATTCCTATCGGTTAGTGGGCTTGTAAAGTTTTATTCCCCTTTTTTCCATTTTCCTTATCATAGTGTATCATTTTGTGATAAACCAAGCTTTACGCATCTAGAGGTAAATCTATCCATTTGGGCGAAGCAGGAGTTCCCTTAATTCTAGTGAAACAATATTAAAACAGTTTTTTAATAATTATTCTATCATTAAAAAAAAAAATAAAAATGGAATGTCTATTACTACTGAACTTCGTAGGCTTTTAAAACGTAATTGTTGATAAAATATTGAAAAACAAAAGTAAATTACTTATTCTCTTATAATTGTATCGGGAATAACCGTAGACACCTAGAGGCCGCCGTAGTACATGTGTAGTGTTCATATCTTCATGTGATTCTACACTATTTTACATATTTTTTGAGTGTCTAGTTATATATACAGTAATGCTTTATTGCATACTTTGCTTAGCATACTTAATTTGCATAGATTTAATTTTGGATATTGAATATTGTCTGACTTCACTCTAGAATGATTTTTAGAAGATGTTTTTTGGAGGATTCAAATGAACTCTGTTGCTTTTATTTCGGTAGCTATGTTTTAAAGTTATCATTAAGATCCAAGTGAAGCTTATACCTGGCTGATGAGAGGCAGCAGTATATTTTCAGGAAAGCAGAGCAATTGTCCAACTGGTGTGTGGTTTTTTGACAAACGAAAAAGACAGTTCGTGAGCTAGTTTTTGGGGTTAATAAAAATGGATGCCAAAGCTATAACTACTATAATAGATCACTTTCTACAGAACGAAAGTTTTTGATGCAGATCAACGAGATTGGTGTCCAGGGCTTTGATGGTTGTTAACTATGGCAGGGAAAGATGGTGGCTTTCAAAAATTTTGGGAAATGAGTATACATTGGCGTAAGCGCAAGTCGTAACTAGGGAATTTTTCTGTAGTGCCATGGCCCCTTTTATTTGACAGTTCATTAAGCCTGTTATGAATTTTTAATGAGTAAGCAAATTTCTGGAGATGACCATGCCACCCTGGGCCTTCCTGCCCTAGTTACGCTTATGTTTAAAGTATAAGAAAGTGATGTTCTTTAACTATGTAAGTCACAAGCTGAACCTTTTTTGTGAACGATTTGAATCGTGCGTCAGAAATACGTAGCACAATTTCAACAGTAAAAGATATATAACAACTTCTTTTGCGAATCTGTTCATTGAAAAAAGCCAAACATCCCAATGTTCTGGGGACAAGTTGGTCTCATATATACAGAAGTATTGCCATGTTCAAGGAAATTTTCTTGGCGTTGTCCTAGGGTTGCAATGGTTACCAGAAGACGAATGCAACGAAACTGGTTATCTTTCACCTACATTGTATTGCAACAAAGCCTTGATTCATTATTTGTGTTAGTCTTATAACTAAGTATTCTGCAGTACTGAAACCTGTGTCAAATGCTTTTGTAGTCAAAAAATAGATATGTTACAGTGTTCCAATCACACAAAAATAAAAAAACAGTCGTGAAAGATCATCGTGATACTGCCAAGATACTGCACTACAGGAATCAATGGAGTAGGAGAATGGAGGGGTGACTTGGCGTGGAGTCACTGGCGGGTCGATCGTTTGGCATGGGAGCAACTCCCGACGAGAGATTGAAAAGATGTAGACTGCAGGCAGTAACTTCCGAAAGGTGAGAAAGATAAAGGGTGGAACCCCGGGGAGAGAGATTGTCTCTAGTAGGAGACCCAAGGAGTCCCCCATCAGAAGATCCAGTCATAGGAGTCACACTGTGTACTATAAGCCCTTATTTTTAACTTTTAAAGGATTTAACTGACATAACTTTAGGCTTTAATTGAGCATAAATTGCTATTACCATTTTAAATCTCTGCAAATAGATAAATAATTACATTAGCTAAATCATTCATTAAATAATAATAATATAATAATAATAAATATAGTACAATCATCCCTCCTTCAAGGGATTTAAGCAATGGTAAAAAGCTTATGAATTTTGAATACATACAAAGTGATTTCACAAAACTGAATACAATCTTTTATTCAAAAATTCTATAACTTTATAAATTTAGTCGATCCACTGGTCTTCGCACACGAGTAGACCTTCGTAATTCAAATGGGTCTTCATCGGGGGTAGATAAAGTCTTGGTGCCCATCTCAGGTTCATTTGAAGTGTCTGCATCCCGCTCTCCAGCATCATTAGATTCAATCATCTTATGTCCATTGTCAATATCACTGGGCAGAAGAGGTGAATCATCAGTACAGGGCTCAGACACATTTTCACTAGGAGAAGTAATTACCTTTGGACAAGGTGAGAGGTCCTTAATAGAAACTGTATCCTCCCTTCCATTGTCGAATCGAACATGAGCATATGTAGGAGTAACCTCCAATAGTTTCACCTGTTCAACTAATGGATCATCCTTGTTTCTAATATATTTACGTAAATATACCAAGCTTTGGGGAGTAAGCCAACTAGGTAAACTGATTCCTGTCGTACTACGACGAGGGAATTTAAAGAAACGCTCATGAGGGGTACAATTTGTGGCAGTACACAAAAGAGATCGAATGGAATGGAGGGCATCGGGAAGAACTGATTCCCAACAGGGGCCAGGCAATTTTTCGAAGCCAAACCCAAAGAAATGGATTTCCAAACCACTCCCACATATCTTTCACATTGAGCATTTCCAGTTGGATGGTAGGGAGTACTCCTACTGGAAGCTATGCCCCTCTCAAAAAGAAACTGCTTCACAGCAATAGACATAAAGCTAGAACCACGATCTGAGTGCACGTAAGCAGGCATGCACCAGTTAAGGTGAATATTTGAGTTAAACAAGAAATTACTGTATTGGCAGAAGTATCTCGACAAGGAATTGCAAAGGGATAACGCGAATACTCTCCACCGCAATGAATAAATATTTATTGAGAGATTGAGAGATTAATAGTCCTTTAAAGTCTATACTCAGTCGATCCATAGGATTCATAGCCTGAATAAGAGTGGTAGGCTTTGGTCTGAAGAACTGTGGTTTCAATCCAGCACATACATCACATTGTGATACAATACGTTTAATTTCATCCAAGGAGTAGGGTAAGTTGCGACTCCTTATAAAATGTGACATTCTTACAACACCAGGGTGACATAAACCCCTGTGTAGTTCAATTAAATCAGATACAGAAGCAGCAGAACATAAAGCTCTACTCATTGCATCGCCATCAATATTTAACTTCCCAGGTCGATGTACAATCTCATGTTTAGCGAAATTGGTCTTTGATTTTCCGCCAACTTCTGATCTTTCCCCAAGTTTGGGATATAGATTAAAAAAGCTGTAGTATCAAAACAATGGAAAAGATGATTCGATTCAGATCCTGTTAATACAGATCCAGCAGGATTGCTGATATTAGATTGGCGAAATGTGACGGAGCATTTGCACGAGATGATGATCTGGGTCAACCTGTTCCAATGAAAAAAGGAAGCCGCTCTGGTGCTTCTATCTATCGCACTCGCTCTCACTTGTATTTAACTTAAGTCTTTTGAACCCTTCTCAATTCCATTTCTTTGATCATCTGGAGTCTCATTCACTTCTTTCGATCGCCAGTACGCGCTTTCGGCGCTCGAGGTCTACTGGCGAAATACTTTCCCTATCTAACTGATTTATGGTTTTCCGCCTCAGCAGGAACTACGCGGGCAGACTTGCGCTGAGGTGGCGCTTTGACAATATCCAAGGCACTTTGACCGGGTATGGAGCGTTACTGCTCTCCCAAGCTGCCCTCTCTTTGGGTTTTCCCTCGGACACTTTTTTGCTTGCTTATGTCTAGTTTTCATTTCAAATCTCTCAAAATATCGGTAAATACGTTATGATACCCTCCAATGAGGTCGGAATTCTTCAAAATTCAAGTTCCTGAAAATAAAATTTTTTTTCCTCACAGGATTCTATCCTTCTCTCCTACTTTATCCTACTTTTCATTAATGATCTCTCACCTGCACATCTAACTCTATCTCACTCGTATGGCGATGACTCGACCCTTCATTCTTTCACTCATCTTTTCCAATTCTGCTCCCTCTTTTACTCTAGAATTGCCTCGCATTCCTTGATCTTTCCGATTCTATCTCGCTGATTTCTGGATAGAATTTCCGATGGGGTCGTCTCAACTGTGAAATTCAATTCCTTAAAAACCAACTTCTACAGATCCTCCTCTTAAGACAGCCTTCTACACTTTCTAATCACTTTCGACGGTCTCTTCGTCTCTTCTCCAGTTTGACAATATACAACATCCTTGGCATTAACATAAAACAAAAAACTGTCTTGGAAACTTCACATCACCAGTTTCTAGGGCGGCCTCTAAGAAACTGGCAGTTCTGTTTAGAAAGCGAGACTTTTTTTCCTCTTCTCAGTTTTGCTCCAGCTATACAGGGCCTCATTCCGCCTTATATGGAGTACTGCTCTCTATATCTGGGGGGGGGCTCTGGTTTCACCCGGCTTTCTGGTGGGGTCCGAGTCAAAGGCCAAAAGGCTTTGAAACTGTTCCTTTACTTTCCAGTTCACTTGACCTCTTATCTTTGCGACGCGATGTTGGTGGCTTTATCTCTTTTCTATTGATACCGCAGCGGCAGGTGCTCGAGGGAACTTATCACTCGGCCGTACCACCACTTTAACGACGCCCTCGTAGCATACAAGGGGTGTCTGTGTCGGCGCATGAGTTTTGTTTTGATATTGGTAATTCCAGGCTTGTTCGCTGTGGTGGTTCTCTACTTATCCTTCCACTTCTGCTTCTGTGGAATTCTCTTCCATCTTCTGTGCTTCCTGCGGAATTTTAATCTCTTTCATCACTTTAAAGCCTGTCTGTGCTCATTGCGTAGTTTGGCGTTAGTTGAGATAACTGACAGTGTGGCAACTGATGCAATAGGGTTCTGCCCGTGAGGGTGGTGGAACAACTGTAAAAAACAAAAAAAAAAAAAAAAAAAAAATCTGCTTTTCGCTGTTGAAAGTTTGGCGGTAGCAATGTTAATTTTTAAATTTTAAGAGGCTTCAAGGATACCCGGGAAAGAGCGTCGAGTGGCTAGCAAAGCTATAACCTATTGCATCTGCGACATCTGTTGGAACAGGGATTCGTATCGGTCCTATCAACCCTTAACGTAGGAACTTAGGCTGGAAAGCGTTGGAGTGGCGAGATATTTTCAGTATAGGAGTTTGAGTTGACAGTCGAAGTATAAGTTGAAAGTATTGTTTACGCGTTTGGCGACTGATTCGGCGAGATCTCGCCGCATTTTGAAATTAAAAATAATCATAATTTTGGTTGTGCTGCGGTCCGTTTGTATTGCCTTTAGAGTTTTTTCTTCGCCCGTTTAGCTTGTGCACAATCTTGGGACTTACAAGGGTGTTGCCGGAACGCCCTGCCTGCTTGGATGCAGGATCTGCTGCTCGTGAGGATAACATTCTGGGAAGAAGTTAAAGACCTTCGTCAATAGTCAAACCGCTCATTGAAGGAGAAAGTGGATATAGCTGTGGCTGATATAAAAAGGAGCCCACTTCTCTCGAGAATGGGGTTCTAACAATTGGGCTCCGTGTGAGTTCATGTAGGGCTATCGGGTAATGGTACGCTTCCGTACAAATAATGAAAGCGAGATCATGTTTTATTAGATAAATTGTGAGGTCCATTCTAGTATACTTATGTGGTAACAGTACCTTTTGTAATGTTTTTATAGTTGTTTATAAATTCAAAGAATATTTAAATTTCTTTTTCAGATTGGTTTAATCGACCCAGGAAACTTCAAAGTTTTGAGCGAACAACTTTCCGAGCAGACAAAAGGAAAAGCCAAGTTAGAAGTCTTGAATTTGAAAGAAGTTACAGACTCGACCATGGATGAAGAAAATTAATCAATAAACAATGAAACTACTTATTCAGTTGTTATTGCATTAAAGTTTATTAACTGTTATCAAAATCGTAAATATACTTTTATAAAATGTTAATATTTTTTTAATTCTTTTGAATATTGTGTTACAATCTCCGTTCTGGGTGTGTTTTTGAAAGGTCTTAAGGGGGGCATTATTTGGCTTGTTATTGTAATAAACCGTTTTGGGATAGCACCTCCAGTAATTTGGCGAGATAAAGCATTGGTTAATTATTTTTATCACTCTTTTTTTACTAATTTGGACTGTTTCAAATTTACACGTTTTTAGCAATTCTATCGCTTAAAGCAATTCCTCCTCAGTTACCAGGCTTTTTGATCGCGATATTATTATTGTTTTTAGTGATATATATAATATACTTTTGTCAGAATTTTTTTTTCAAAATAAATTTAATTGTATAAGTTTCCTTTTGTAATGCGTATTTAGTAAATTTATAATTTATTTTACTTTTTTTCTTTATCATCCGCCACAGATTGGGGGTGGGGTGCGCAGTATGCCCGGAAACCGACTTAGGTCAATGTTATTTTACTAAAACTTTTTAAAATAACCCCCTCCATTTTTTTTGTTGGTTGGTATCGCGCTGTAAATCATAATTATAGGCTTTTCTAAGTAGTCTTTTCCCAAGTTTGGAAAACTATATCATTAGAGATTAAAAATACTTTAGGATAATTTTCTCACTCTGATAAAGATTCCTTAACTTATTTAAATGCTGATAAAGCATTACTAAAGAATTGATTTAATATCATTTGTATGGTGTTGACAGATTTTTTTTTTTTTGAGTTAGTTAGGCTCTTGAAAAAGTTCAATATTTCTTATCCTTTATGTACTTTAGAAGAAATATCTCTATTGATAAGTAAAGGGTTTTTTGTTCTATGGTAAGGGGTCTCCAACTTTTTAGCCTAAGGGCCAGAGTGACTCTTCCACTAAGTTCCAAGGGCCAATTTCTAACTAGCTCATCATACCAAAAGTTTTGAATTTGGGGCGGACAGTGTGATTGAGAAGCGAAATATATGCGACTATTTTGTTTTTGCTGACTATAGTTCTTACAGTGTGTTTAATGAATTAAAGTTTTCTTAAAGATAAAACCAGTGTATTCCACTGAGGGCCCGGTTTTTGGCCCTCTGGCCCTAGTTTGGAGACCTTGTTCTATGGTATAAGCATACTTGAGCTATCACCTAAAAAGTTTGTAATATTCAGGAAACCCATCCGATCGTTTTTTTCGTAATATATTTGATAAATTTTTAAATTTGGGCTTTCTAAGCATTCAATCACAATGACCAGAGTTTGTTCGGGGACTATTCCTGGGTAGAAAAGTACCACTGCGTTTCCAATTTTTAATCAATATTTCCGTCTGAACATTTCAGTCAGCATCAGAGACGCTGTCTACACTATTTAAAATTTATGAACCAATTAAATGTGATGTATATTAAAATATTCTGAAAAGATTAACACTGTTAAATCTAAACTGAGTCCAAATTTAATAATAAATAATACAACAGAACCGGGGGTAAAGATGTACATAAAAATTTCTATTAAAATAATAAGTTTCGGAGTTTATCGATAAAGATTGAATGATTTTTTTTTTTTTGTATTTAATATTGGAGTTTCCAATTCGCGATACGTAGAAGTGGCGAACGCATGGTTCAAGTGGGAAGCCAATGGAAGCCATTCACCACTGTATATAAAGTTTTTAATATCGCTCAAAGAAAGTTATAGTTTGTACATTTCATAAAAGTTATTTTAATAACATTTCCATATCGGGTGGTTGTAAGTTTTATTTAATATTAACTTCAATTTTATCTCATCGGTTAATTTGTGAACAAGCTTCAGCATCTAAGGAATGCCTATCCATGGGCGAAGCAAGAGGTTCCTCTAATTAGTGACAAAAAAATTAAAAAGTTCTTAATTATACTGAAAGTTAAGAAAGTAAAAAGTAACGTCTACTACTACTACTTTTTAGCTTTCAATGCCAATAGTTTGATAAAAATTGAAAAAACAAAAGGTAAATTACTATTCTTCTTATAATTGATCGGACAAACCTAGCAACCTAAGGCCCCGTGGTCAGTGTAGTTTCATATCTTTATGTGATTCCTACAATTTTACAGATTCTCTGAGGCTAGTTAAATACAGTTTGCTTATGCATATGATTAGCATACTTAATTTGCACAGATTTAATTTAGGAACATTTTGGATATTCACGGACTTGCAATCTAGAATGAATTTTAGATGTTTTTTGGAGGTTCAAATGAACTCGTTGTTTTATTCGGGCCAGTTATTAAAGTTATATTAAGAATCCAAAGAAAGCTTATACTAGCTGATGAGAGAAGCAATATATCAGGAAAGGAGCAGTTGTCAACTGGTGTGTGGTTTTTTGACAAACGAAAAAGACAGTTCGTGAACTAGTTTTTGGGTTAATAAAAATGGATGCCAAAGCTATAACTACTATAATAGATCACTTTCTACAGAACGAAAGTTTTTGATGCAGATCAACGAGATTGGTGTCCAGGGCTTTGATGGTTGTTCAACTATGGCAGGGAAAGATGGTGGCTTTCAAAAATTTTGGGAAATGAGTATACATTGGCGTAAGCGCAAGTCGTAACTAGGGAATTTTTCTGTAGTGCCATTGGCCCCTTTTAATTTGAAGTGTTAATTAAGCCGTTATGAATTTTTAATGAGTAAGCAAATTTCTGGAGATGACCATGCCACCCTGGGCCTTCCTGCCCTAGTTACGCTTATGTTTAAAGTATAAGAAAGTGATGTTCTTTAACTATGTAAGTCACAAGCTGAACCTTTTTTGTGAACGATTTGAATCGTGCGTCAGAAATACGTAGCACAATTTCAACAGTAAAAGATATAATCATCTTTCATGAATCTGTTCTTCGAAGGAAGTATACCACATACATCCCAGTGTTCTGCAAAACACGTCGGTTTCATAAATACAAAAGTATTGCCATGTTCAAGGGAAATTTTTTCTGTCACCCATCGCGTCCAATAGGGGTCCAAAACAGCAAAGGTTATCAAAAATCGGTGACAATGCAGTGAGAAAAGATTTTTTCGGCTCACGGTTGCGACAGTCTCTATTCATTATCTGTGTTGGTGTTATATATATAGTTAAGTGTTCCACATTACTGAAATCTGTGGCAATCACTTTGCACGGAAAAGCATAGATGTTACGAGTGTTGATACTAGAAAAACAATGTAAATTGCAAAAGCTATAATAAAGAAAGGAAAAGATTGGGGGAGAATCAATGGGAGTCGAAGAATGGAGGGTGACTTTGGTGGAGTCACTGGCTGCGATCGTTTGCATGGGAGCACCTCCGACGAGCAATGTAGAGAATGAGATGTAGAACTGCAGGCAGTAACCTCCAAGGTGAGAGGGATAAAGGGTGGAACCCCGGGGAGAGAGATTGTCTCTAGTAGGGGACCCAAGGAGTCCCCCATCATAAGATCCAGTCGTAGGAGTCACACTGGCACCTGGATGCCTCATTTTTAACTTTTAAAGGATTTAAAACTGACATAACTTTAGCTTTATTGAGCATAAAATTGCTTTATTACATTTTATCCTGGCAATGATAATAAATACATTACATAAATCATTTCATAATAATAATATAATTAATATAATAAATTAGTACAATCATCCCTGCCCCAGGGATTTAAGCAATGGTAAAAAGCTTATGAATTTTGAATACATACAAAGTGATTTCACAAAACTGAATATAATCTTTTATTCAAAAATTCTATAACTTTACAAATTTAGTCGAATCACTGGTCTTCGCACACGAGTAGACCTTCGTAATACTAACGGGTCTTCATCGGGGGTAGATAAAGTCTTGGTGCCCATCTCAGGTTCATTTGAAGTGTCTGCATCCCGCTCTCCAGCATCATTAGATTCAATCAGCTTATGTCCATTGTCAATATCACTGGGCAGAAGAGGTGAATCATCAGTACAGGGCTCAGACACATTTTCACTAGGAGAAGTAATTACCTTTGGACAAGGTGAGAGGTCCTTAATAGAAACTGTATCCTCCCTTCCATTGTCGAATCGAACATGAGCATATGTAGGAGTAACCTCCAATAGTTTCACCTGTTCAACTAATGGATCATCCTTGTTTTCTAATATATTTACGTAAATATACCAAGCTTTGGGGAGTAAGCCAACTAGGTAAACTGATTCCTGTCGTACTACGACGAGGGAATTTAAAGAAACGCTCATGAGGGGTACAATTTGTGGCAGTACACAAAAGAGATCGAATGGAATGGAGGGCATCGGGAAGAACTGATTCCCAACAGGGGCCAGGCAATTTTTTAGAAGCCAAAGCCAAAGAAATGGATTTCCAAACCACTCCCACATATCTTTCACATTGAGCATTTCCAGTTGGATGGTAGGGAGTACTCCTACTGGAAGCTATGCCCCTCTCAAAAAGAAACTGCTTCACAGCAAAAGACATAAAGCTAGAACCACGATCTGAGTGCACGTAAGCAGGCATGCCAGTTAAGGTGAATATTTGAGTTAAGCAAGAAATTACTGTATTGGCAGAAGTATCTCGACAAGGAAGTGCAAAAGGATAACGCGAATACTCGTCCACCGCAATGAATAAATATTTATTGAGAGATTGAGAGATTAATGGTCCTTTAAAGTCTATACTCAGTCGATCCATAGGATTCATAGCCTGAATAAGAGTGGTAGGCTTTGGTCTGAAGAACTGTGGTTTCAATCCAGCACATACATCACATTGTGATACAATACGTTTAATTTCATCTAAGGAGTAGGGTAAGTTGCGACTCCTTATAAAATGTGACATTCTTACAACACCAGGGTGACATAAACCCCTGTGTAGTTCAATTAAATCAGATACAGAAGCAGCAGAACAAAAAGCTCTACTCATTGCATCGCCAGCAATGTTTAACTTCCCAGGTCGATGTACAATCTCATATTTGTATGACTGGATTTCAGTACGCCATCGCATATTTTTTCATTCCTTGATTTTCCTTTGTGGTTCTGACTTAACATTGACGATATCGACCGCTGGTCAGTTATTAATTTAAAAGGCCTAGCTAACAGGAAATGTCTCCACTGTCTAATAGCTTCAACAATAGCATAGCACTCCTTCTCAAGAGAACAATGATTTTTTTCTCCGAGGAGTTCAGAGTGCGAGAAAAAAAGCTACTGGCCGTCCTTCCTGTTGCAGGACTGCTCCAATACAGCTATCAGATGCATCCGTTTCTACTGTGAATTCTAGAGTTCTTCAATATGCATTTTCACAGCATTAATAATAGAAGTTTTTAAGGTGTCAATAGCAGCCTTAGAAGTCTCACCCAGAGGGAATGATACATCGATTAAGGGGCGAATTTTTTCTGAGAAATTGGGAATCCATTTTGCATAATAAGCAAACAAACCAAGAATCCTATCCAATGACTTTTTATCCTTAGGATATGGTAAAGTACGTATGGGATCTAAACGAGCAGGGTCAGGACGTAATTCATGATCTCTAATTTCATACCCTAAGACACGTATAGAAGTTTGAGAAAACCTAGCCATTTTTCCATATTGAGAACCATACCACACTATTCAGCTGCTCTAATAAAACGTCTAAGATTGACATCATGAGATTTTTTATCAATTCCGCAGATTGTTAAATCATCTAAATAGCAAAAAGTGTCCCTCAAATCATACTTGTCAATAAAAGTATCCATCACCCTCTGGAAAGCAGCAACACCATTGGTAAGTCCAAAGCTGAGTCTATTAAATTCATACAACTTTCCACAGGCTTCAAATGCAGTGTATTTCTTATCATCTGGGTGCAAAGGCACCAAGTGATATGCTGAAGTTAAATCGATAACAGAATATACAGAGTACTTTGCAATATTATTAACCAAATTTTCAATATTTGGCAATGGATAAGCATCAAGATATGTATATCGATTCACAGTAGTTGAATAATCTATAACCATCCTCTTCTTGGAATTATTTTGAGTAATCACAAGTACTTGGGCTCTCCAGGGACTCTGAGAAGGTCGTATAATCTCTTCCTTTAATAAACGCTCTATCTCCAACTTAATGAAGTTCACATCAGATGAATTGTATCTTCGAGAAGGGGTAGCAATAGGCTTCACATTAGGAGTTAGATTCTGAAAAATTCGAGGTGGTTCAATGTTTAAGGAAGTTAAACAACTAAACTCCATTGCAGGCAAAGGTCCCCCAAATCCCCAACTAATAGATTTATGATTCTTCAAGAAAGGGAGTCCCAGAATAATGTCTTGGCACAGTCCAGTCATGACAAGATTAGCATCCTCACATTCTTATATTCTCTCGAATTTAGTGTCAGATCAACACAACAAATGCCTTCCACTTTTTGACTAAACCTTGAGGTAGCCATAGTTATCATACCACAATAAGGGACAACCTTGAAGCAGTGCTGTTTAGCAACACTTGATGAGACAAAATTTTCACTGCTCCCCGTATCCAAAAGAGCATTAAAAGTATTATGTCCAATTATCACTTCCACCACAGAAGAAGTTAATCCTAAAGTAGAACAAGAAGACTCTACAATTGTCATTAGTGTAGCAGTAGGAACACTTGCTGATGTTCCAGG
Organism: Trachelipus rathkii; assembly: GCA_015478945.1. Lineage (NCBI taxonomy): Eukaryota > Metazoa > Arthropoda > Malacostraca > Isopoda > Trachelipodidae > Trachelipus > Trachelipus rathkii. Next base: position 8,223 of record JABUQX010019549.1, on the reverse strand, counting down.
ATTTGCAAAATTTTCACTCTTAGGTCTACGACATACCGATGAAAAGTGTCCCTTAATTTTACACTTATGACATATGGCATCCCGAGCAGAACACTTCTGCCTTGAATGAATTTTGGAGGACCCACAAAAGAAACATTTCCAAGGTCTCACCGCAGCTCCAATGTCCTGGAACATTCCAGCAGCTGCAGTGCCTTCGTCAGAATCAACTATTCCAGCTTCAGAAAATTTGTTAGAAGAGACAGGTAGATCAGCTGTTTTAACATGAGCCAACGCTATGTTAGAGAGATAACTCTGGGAATCTTTACCAGCAATTTCCAGAGCTCTAGCCTGCTCCACAGCGTCATCGAGAGATAAATTCTTATTTTCCAAAAGTCTTGTCCTAATAAGACTAGAGGACAATCCAGCTATAAAAGCGTCCCTAATACTTTGACTTCTATGTTCCTCAGCAGAGACAGACCTATAGTTACAATCAATGCAGAGTAAATACAACACTCTTACATAATCATCAATAGTTTTATCACTCTTCTGATGGCGGGTATACAATTTATGGCGGGCCACAACTTCATTCAGGGTTTTGATAAACAAATCTTCCCATTTCTTAATAGCATCACTGTAACGAGAGCAACCAGATACAACCTCAAAATTGTCAGATGATAAGGAATTAGCTAAAAGTCCCAAATTACAACTTTTGGAATCAGAAGCGATGCTTTCTTTGTACCTCTC
>JABUQX010019549.1:0-2500 GCA_015478945.1 Trachelipus rathkii | reverse complement strand
ATAAACTCGTACATTTATATTACTCATTCAAAAAAAAACTAAAATTATTTCAAAGTTCCTTTAAAACTTCTATAATAAATCAAACATTATCTTTGAACAAAGAATTTATTATTAACTGTTAATACTTTTTGTTTATAAAATTTATAACTATCAAGTTTTAAAATAACTTTTACTAAAATTTTATGAAATTTTATTAAAACATATATTTTACGTCACCTTAAAGCGCAATAAATCAGTTAAATCAGTAAGACCAGCCGCCCAGCACCCTTCTACATCAAGCTATGCCACGTTTTGTTCTATTGACTTACTGCTTTACATCATCTTTAACCATTTAATAAGTATAAAATAACAAAATAAGTTCTTCTCTGCTAACATAACATGTATTTTATTAAAATCCTTTTTCTAATGTTTATTTAAAAATAACAATTATTCACTTTATTTTTATATTATTCACTCGATGTTAACTAAAAAATATTTCAAAGTTTTTAAAAATAAGATTTTCTTTATTATTTTATTATAATCTGATGAATTACATTGACAATCCATCACGAGAAAACACAACTACCCGCACTCCTTACAGATACGATACTGACCTCTCTCTGTAAAATGTGTTGAAAAATAACTACTATTAGGCCAAAATTTAAGGATAATCCTTTTTGTAACCCGGGGCGAATTAAGCCTAATTCCGTCAAAATATTTTTCAAACTGACCTTTTTCTGTAAAATGTGTTGCAATAACTACGTATAGCCTTAAATTTAGCCTAAATTTAGGATAAGCCTTTTGTATCCCCGGCTGATTTAAGCCTAATACCAGGTTCAAAAGGTAATCCAGTATAGGACAGAATCATATGTTATTATTATTTTTATTAAATATATTTCAAACTGAAACATCGCTGGATCCGTAAGATCCTTTAAGCAGGTAAGAAGGAAAGTTTGGTCCTTACTGTGATTGTTCGGAGTAGTTTTCCCCTAGTTCATAAGCTAACCACCAGGCCTCAGCATGAGCCCCACCCGCAAAGGCAGCAAACCCCGCCGCTGGTGCGTCCCGCCGAGTCCCCGCCCGCGCGTGCGCCCGCAGGCGCAATATTTCCGCGTTCCCGCCGCCATATATATAGTATATATATATATTATATTATATAATATATATATTATATATTATATATATATATATATATATATATATATTATATATATATACTTTATTTTTTTCTATGAGTGAGTGTAAGTGTCTATGGAGTGAACGTAAGTGTCTATGTGTATGTGCGTATGTTGAATAAGAGATATAGTGTATGTGTGTATAAGTGTAAGTGCAAGTGTCTATGGTAAGTGTAACTGCTTATAAGCTGAATCATCAATATAGGTGGTATCCAAAGATGACGCCCATCAAAGATGAGTCATCAAAGATGAACCATATAAAGCTGAGGTACCAAAGCCAAGTTATTAAAGTTGAGGCATCGAAGCTGAGCATCAAAAGCTGAGGTAATCAGAAGTTGAGGCATCAAAAGCGACGCATCAAAAACTGAGACATCAAAGTTGAGGCATCAAGAACTGAGACATCAAAGTTGAGGTATCAAAAGCGGAGGCATCAAAGATGGGGATCAAAATATCGAGTGGGTGGGTGCGTATGTGTAAGTGTGATGTGTGTATGTGTGTGTGTATGTGTGTTGTGTGTGTGTGTGTGTGTGTGGGAGTGTGTGCATGTGTATTCTAAATAATAATAACCAATAGGCATTGTAAGTAAATAACACTAAGTATAATAAATAAAATAAAAATAAAATAAAAAAAATGTTTTAATAGAATTATACGCTATATTTGTAAGTGAGTGTGCGTTGTGAGTGTGTGTGTGTGTGTGTGTTGTATTTTGTGCGTTGGTGTGTGTGTGTGTGTGTATGTGTGTTCTAAATAATAATAACAATAGGCATGAAGTAAATAACACTAAGTATAATAATAAAATAAAAATAAAATGTTTTAATAAATTATACGTTATATGTGTAAATGAGTGTGTGTATGTGTGTGTGTGTCTGTGTGTGTTGTGTGTGGGTGTGTGTGTGGGTGAATATTGCGCCTCGGGCGGCACGCGGCGGGGCGGAACACGAAATATTTGTGCCTGCTGGGCCGCCACGCGGCGGCGGGGACGCGGCGGGACGCACCAGCGGTTGCGGGGTTGGCTGCCTTTGCGGGTGGGGCTCATGCTGAGCCCTGGTGGTTAGCTTATGAACTAGGGGAAAACTACTCCGAACAATCACAAGTAAGGAAAACATTCCTTCTTACCTGCTTTAAGGATCTTACCGATCCAGCATGTTTCAGTTGGAAATATATTTATAAAACTAATGAATAACAATGATTCTTGTCTATACTGGAATTACCTTTTGACCTTGGATTAGGATTAAATTAGCCCGTCACAAAAACAGGTTATCCTAATTTAGGCCCTAAATTAGGCCTAACGTAGTTATTGCACCAAATTTTACAGAAAAAGGTCAGTTTGAAAAATATTTTGACCT
>JABUQX010019548.1:37500-38943 GCA_015478945.1 Trachelipus rathkii | reverse complement strand
CCGGGGCGTTATTATGTATAATGAAAGCAAAATTTAACCTTGCAATCAAATTTGGAATAAAAACCCCTAATGTATTTTCACCATGCTAGGATACGATCCTGGACCCTAGCAGATGAGCGTGCGTTTGACCACTACGCTACGACGAGGCAAAAGAGAAACCGAGAATACTTCTTCTGGACAGTAGAAGTAATCTCGGTTTCTCTTTTGTCTCGTCGTAGACGTAGTGGTCAAACACATTTGCGACGCTCATCTGCTGGGTCAGGATTCGTATCTAGCATGTGAAATACATTAGGGGGTATTGACAATTACAAATTTGATTGCAAAGTTAAAATTATTGCATTTCATTAATATATAATATATATATTATATATATATAATATACTATATAATATATATATAAGATAATATAAATATAAATATATAATATAGTATATATATAATATAATATATATTATATATGTATAATATATATATAATATATAGTTTATATATATTATATATATATTATATATACTATATAAATATATAATATATATATTATTATTATATATATATAATATATATATAATATATATAACTTACTCTGCGTCAGTGCGAGTAAGTTGTACATGCACCGCCGCTCACAGCGCTTCATTTGGAGCGTGCGCTTCAGCGAGCGTCTGGCCATGCATGTACGCCATATATAGGGATAAAAATGGTATTGTTTATCTTTTTGATTCTCTGCCTCAATAAGTATCTAATGAAAAAATAATTTAAATACAGATAAATAATTTTGAAAATGAAAAAAATTCTTATTTAAGAAATACATGTAAAATTATACAAAATCGACTTTATGAAAATTTCACGAAATTTTAGATTTAAAAATAAATAAAATCTCTTATCTCTGATTTTTAGTACGGCTTTCGTAAAAAGCTCTCTTAGTTTTATCTAATTAGGCAACATTTACAATAATATAAAATATAATATATATATATATATATATATATATATATATATATATATATATATATAATATATATATATATATATATAAATATATATATAAATATTATATATATATATAATAGTTATATAGAGATAGATATATAATATATATAATATATATATATAATAATTATATTATATATATATATTAATATAACCATGAACTATTTTAATTTCTCCTGCGAAGCGTGAAATATTTTGAGACAAGTTCTTTCTTGTATTCATTTGAATGATTAATGCTTTTGCTTAAAATACATAATTGAGCAGTTGCAAATTTTGTATTTCAAGTTAATTAGCGAACAGATTTAAGAACTCTTATTGATATATATTATATAATATAAAAATATATATTATATATGTATATATATAATTAATATATATATATATATTAATATATATATAAATATATATATATATATAATATATATATATATTATTTATATATATATATATATATAT
>JABUQX010019548.1:20000-32500 GCA_015478945.1 Trachelipus rathkii | reverse complement strand
TCGATTGTCGGACCCGCTCAAATATTCCAGGAGTCTGTTGGTATCGTTTCTATTTCCGTTCAAAATCTAATCGTAGGTCTTCAACAGTGTCGATTGGAGAAGGTATACTAAGGTCTTTAAATGTCCGCAAAGGTAATAATCAAAGGATTTAGGTTGGTCAATCTTTGCTGCCCGGAAACTGTTCCACTCGAGCTTATCCATTTATTGGGAAAGGGTTTATTCAGTGTTCAACAAAAACTGCAAGACTAAATTGTGCAGGAGCCCCTATCAGTTGCTAAACCACATGTTTGCGCAGACTGAAGAGTACATCAATCAAAACCAGTACGGGCTCATGTTTCCAAAAAGTTTAGTCAGATTATGCCTTAAGCCTGGAGGAAGCACGAACATAAGTACATGATCATGAAAAATTCCTGCCCAAATGTTTACGGGAAAACTGATGTTGTGACATTCTGTTTAATGGATTTTCGTCTGCCCAAATGTGTTTGTTATGAACGTTAACGATAGCCGTTCTTGTAAAGTGAGCCTCGTCGGTAAATAAAACCTTCGTTAAAAGGTTTGGGTCAATACATTTGTTTCAAAAACCATTGGACAAAAATAAAACAACACCGAGGAGCATAGGTCACGTGGCGAATGAGAGTATGCACCTAACTGGAGCGTGTACGGGTGTAAACTGTTGCTCGTGTAGTAACCTCCAAATACTAGACTGGTTCGAATTTAAACTGTAATGACAATTCTCGCGTGCTCTTTCAAGAATGCTCAGAAATTTCATTAAGCAACTAATTCTTCTAAAATCAATCCAGTAGATCGGGGTCTGCCTGCATTAGCGTGCTCTTTGGACTGCAAAATACCCTGTTCAGAAGGCGTTGCATGAATAGCGGCAAAAAACCTTGAGCTTGGACAAAATTCGGTTGGGATATTTCTGCTGCAGAACTATTGGCAGCGTCGCATATCCCAACATTAGATGCAGTTCAGCTAGTTCAGGATATGAATACACGTGTAATTACGTTCCATATTCAATACGAAAGAAACACGTAAGAGACACACACAGTCAATGAGTTACATTGTAAGGCGTAACAAAAACAGACAGTGCATTTATTGTATACGGTAGTTGGTTTTTTGGTAAACAATGTGCTGAAATGTTTAATGGAAGAGTAGCTGTTTGTGGAAGAGTTGTTATTAAATGAGATGTTTCCAATTACTAAAAATTTACTTTCTCCCGTATTAATTATTAATTAGTCCATTAATTATTGAAATGGTGTAATTACCATTGGGATTCTGCGTACAACAATAGGTGTTTATTGGTTCCTTAACAACAATTTTAACCTAAGTCATCCGCTTTAATGGAATGTCGCCTCAAATACTGTTTAACGGCCGCATTTTTAAATTATTGTAAATTTGATACTTCTTTTTGTCTTCATTAGCACTACACACAACAGTACTCATCCCATAATATAGGTTGTAAACCTACTTGTTTCGTTAGATACAAAAATATTAGTAAAAACACATTACGACAGCCAGACGGAAACAAGCACATACTCATACCTTTATAGAACTTTTACCTTTATTTTTACATTCTTATCAGTTACAAAATTTAACATAATTCTGAAGACCTGAGATTATATATAATATATATATATATATATATAATATAATATTATTATTATATTATATATATATATATATATATATATAATATATATATAATAATAGTATATTTACATATATATTATACAATATATATATATATATAATATTATATATATATATAGATATATGATATGATAATATAATATATATTATATATATATATATATATATATATATAATATTATATATATATATAACCATCATATTATATATTATATATATATTACCAATATCCTATATATATATATATATAATATAATATAATATATATAATATATAATATATATATAGTACTATACATATTTACACCATCTCTCTGGTAGGACTTCGCCCTGCAGTTGGGCCAGCATTTCTTCCTTGGAGACTCGAAACTCTTAGCATCCCAAGAGCATCTATAAAACTCTTTTGCAGCCCAATAGGTTTTCGATGCTAGTCCTTGAAGTTATACAACTCAGGTAGGGTTTTACCCTTTCAATGAACTAGCATCTTCTCCATTTTGCGCCTAAATATAGGACCAAAGTTACTTAACGGGCCACACGAATAGATAGGTTACGCTGTAATGAGGTAGGTAGGTTAGTTACGCTCATTGTAGTAACAAAGGGCATTTAATGCAAATTACATTGAAATGACTTCGAAAATACACCAAAAAACAGCAACAACCAACCAGACAAACCCAAAAATACCAACACAAACATCAAAACAACCAACAACACAAAAACACCCGCCATCAGACCCACAAGATAGTATGAGCCGCACAGACATCACAATACAAGTAAACAAATCAACAAACAAAACAACACCACGACCACAACAAACAAACAAACATAAAAATAAGGACCAACCAAAAAACCAAAACAATACATACACACAGCATATAAATCAACCCACACAAAAACCAAGAAAACAACACAAAACAAAACACACACAACAAAAGCCACAAAAAAACTAGTACAAAACACCACCAACACATCTCAAATAAACCCAACGCCAAGAGGCCCGATCTACCAAACCCAACAAAAAGATAACGCCTTATGAACCCACAATCCACACATCATAACATCTAACCCCCAGAACTCAAAATCACCGACGTCCGACCCTACCATAGTGATACACATAACTAACGTAATAACGATAGCAACAACAAACCAAGCCACCCAACACACCACCGCCACCCAAAGTAAACACTTGATACCCAACAAGATTGAGAAACAATCACTAGGCCAAAAGATCGTAGTATATTTAATTAAATCTAACAGAAATTAGCGTAAAAATAAGGATAAAAAAAACTATAATGGTCATGAAATTTTTTCTTTTCTTTTTAGCAAGCAACTTTGAATTAGCCTTGAATGGCTAAAATTACCACATTAGTAAAACCCTCAAACGTATCCCATATTCCAATCATCAACAACGGCACGAAATAACAAAGTGTTCGTACTTACAAAGAATACAATAAATAAATTTACATCACAACTCTTTCGCGCGAAAAAATGTCTCTTATCCTTTTATTACTATATTTACAACTTGTATTCGTTTATTACGATATTAGTACATTTACAATGTACACTGTTAACGTGTAGCCGAGTAAGTAACTTAAAATCATATTAATATATATTATAAGAATATATTATATATAATACTGATATATATATATATAATAATAACTTAATATAATTGCTATCGCTATACATATACTATATATATATAATACCATTATATATAATATATATAAATATAATATAAAGTTCAAATTTGTCTTCAAAGAGTGAAAAAATTTTTGTCAGCATTAAAAAAACTTAAAAATAAGAGGTTAAAATTAAATCATATTAGGAAACATGTGTAAATAAATGCTAATATCCAATATTTGTTGATGCTTAAAAGTAGAAACTTCTTCTAACACACCTCACACACAACACACACACACACCACACACAAACACCCCCAAATAAATATAAATATATATATATATATATATATATATACTATATTATAGTATTATTATATATATGTATATAGTAATATACACAGTAGACAAAAATTACTACATCTAATATCATATATATACCTAAACCTATAAACTGCATATAATACCCTGAATATAATAAATATACCAAATATAACTATATATAAAATATACAATATAAACTACTATAAATAATAATAATATATTATAATTATTATACTTATATATATATACATACATTATCATATAATAGATATGAGTACCAATAATATAATTATAATAATTCATTTCAAATAGAATTAAAATAAATTTAGAAATTAGCTTTACCTTTAAAATCATTAAGAATAATTACGACAATTATATCAAAATACTTTATGTACTATTATTGACTGTTAAAAAGAGATTTTTGTTCATTTCAAATATTATTTGTAGGTTAAATTATTTTGTATTAGGTCAATTTATTGAGTTAGCAGAGAAAAACCTAAACTAACAGAAACTACATAGGTAGATCTGATGAGATCGTTACCAGTACAATGACATAGGCAACCGGCACGAATGAGCGCTGGCTTCAAAACCGATTAGATGGCGGATGAGGAAGGCCACACAAACTAGCGAAACTGTGTCAATGTAACAGATTTAGCACTATGCTAAATTACTCACTAATATATAAGATAATATATATAATATAATATATTAAATATAATATACTAATATATAATACAATATATAAATATATTAATAATATACTAATAATATATGTATATATATATTATATATATATATAATATAAAAGTATATATATTATTTACTATAGCTATATATATATAATATATATTTATATATATAAGAGAATAAATAAAAAAATGAAAAATTAAAATCTTTTCAAAATTTTGAGCTTCATAACTCAATAAAAAATTGGTAGGGAAAAATTAAAAAATGTTCCTAAATTATGTTAGGGGAAATTCTGGGATTTATGATTAAGAATTTGTACTTCAAAACAAACTTGTAGCATATATATATATAACATATAATTATATAATATATATAATATATATTATAATAATAATATCAATATATACAATATATATAATAGTATATTAAGTATATATATATAAACATAATATATTTATATTCTTATTATATAGTTAGTATGCGGTTGTAACAATATATATATAATTATATATAACATATATGAACTATAAATAACTATAGTAATATACTATAGTATGCCGTACTATAGTACGCTAGTATATATATACTTTCATATCTATGCTCACTATTCACATATTTATATTATATTATTCATTATAATCTCATATCTATAACTATACATATTATTAACCTCATAATCATAAACATACACAACTAGTAGATTGTTTAGTATATACTACTGCATTTAAAGACAATCTAACTATAATATAGATATAAAGCCAGATATTATATATATATATTTAATATATAGAATATATATATATATTATACAATACTTTCTTTCATAAATTAAAATATCACTATTGTATTAACTAGAAATAATAATATTTAAAATTTTTAATAATATTTCACGATATTAATTTAAATATTCTAAATATAGAATCAGATTTTATACAAATATATACAGTAAATAAAATAATATATTTTATTGCTATTATTAAGGAACACAATATGATAAAAAATAATAGATATAATTATATATATTATCTGAAATGATCTTTTCTAGATTTAGGTAATATAAACATCATAATTCTAAAATATACTCTAGTTATTTTTATTTATTCTATATATAAAATATTTATAATATTATTAATTATTAAATAGTAATATTAGTATATTATTATAAATATTGTATTAGTAAATATATATAACGTTAATATAGGATTATAGTGATTATCGATACATAACGAGCCATAACAACGTAATACATGTAAATCATTATCGTGATGTAATAGTGATAAAAGCTAAAAATAATATATATTCCTCGTCTAAGATATAGTTCTTTTTGTGAATATAAATGAACTATAATACGATCAATTAAAATATATTTGGACATCTTAATAATATTACATAGATATACGCTATCAACTATCGGAAGCTAATACCTAAAAATAAATAACGGTCGAATAGTAGGGTATAAATATAATTCAAGTTATATATCAAATGCTTATATTCTCACGAGACTATATTTAGTATTATATAAAATAATAAAAAACAGAAATATATAATAATTAATCATAAATATACTTAGGTAGTATAATTAGAGTAAGTTCTCATCATAACACTAAGCCATCAAACTAACGTATGATATATAAATCACTAAACTTATTAACTCGCGAAAAAAAACCATATATATAACACTATATATAATATACCTATTAATACACTCACTTAATATACCAACAGTAATACTCACTTAAACCTGTATTACTATCCTAACCGTATTATAAATCTATTAGTATACTATAAATACCTAATAAAAATAATCAATAAACGCCGCGGCGGGCTTAATATACTACGGAAATTTTTTATATGAATATATTTATTAATATATATATTATGCATATATTAACGTCGTATGACATACCAGTATTTATATAGTGTCACTAGTCTCACCTCTGATTATAATACTACATAATATAATTATTATGAGTCTATTATAATCTTGTTGAATAGAGGATTATTCAAGCTAAGGATTTATCGTTATACCAGTTACTATATTAGAAAGAAAATTTACCCTTCGGATAAATCTTTTGTTATCTTTGTATATTAGCGTATTACAATTACTACAACCGCACCCTATCTACATATAATGAAACGGTTTACGAATAGTAGATTCCTATACTAAAGATATTAACATATTTAGGTTTTCACAACCAAAATAACAAATTGCAATCTATAGACAGCAATTTTGAATGAAGTTTGGTGAATATATCATATAAATAGATTAATATTATTTAATTATATATATTAATATATTATAATATATATCTATTAGCATATAATATATACTAATATATATATAAATAATAATCTAATATATTAAAATGTATTATATAGTAAATATAAATTATTATATAATATTACTATTTATATTATATATTTATTTAGAGAATTAATACTATATTATAATATAATAAGATATAGATATATAGATAAATAGAATAGATATATAGAATTTAAAAATATTATAATATATAATATAAATAAATTAATTAATTAATAAAAATTAATAATTTATCAATGTGTTTATTTAATATACGATTTGTACCATATTATACTTTAGTTTCAGAAGGTATATTCAGATGGTCAATATATTTGATAAATCATATATTTTATTAATATAATTTATTATTTTTTTTCATACAATACATTCATTTCTTTTATTTTTAAGTATCGATATAGTATTTTCATCCCTATCCCTCCACTTTATTTATAATTTATATTATATGTTACCTTATATAATTCTATTTATCCTTATTAATTTAGTTTATATATTATAAATTATCTTAATATAATTATTAATATTATCATTATATTGATTATTATATTTATATTATTATTATCTTTATTAATTAAATTTATATTATTATATTATTTATACATTTATTATTATTTAATAATTATTGATTAAGTTTTTATATATTAATTATATAATTATATGAATTATTTGATTATTATTATTATTATTTAATTATTATATTTAATTATGTATTATCGTTATAGAATGTTATTATTATTGATTAATATAGTATTATTATTATATTATTATTCAATTATTGATTATTAATTATATGTATATTAATTAGAATTATATTATAATTCATTATTTAATTATTTATTATTAATATATTTAATTTAATAAGAAACATTATAAATATTATATGAATTTTATTATATTCTATTATGTATTATGTATATATTATTATATTATTATTATGATATTATAATTGATCATTTTATTATTATTAATTATATATATATTATTATTATTATTATTATTATGAATTATTATTGTATATTATTATTAAATTATATATTATTTTAATATTATTATGATTAATTATTATTTATTTTATTATGATTATTTTATTATTATTAAATTCTGCATTATTTATTATATATTAATTATTATTATTATTATTATATTTATTATTATTTATTATTATTCTTATATATCTGTGAAGTAATTTAAAACCATATTAGCACCATTAAATGATCTATACAATAGAACAAGAGTCTGAGTAAGTAGTACTAATTATTTTATTTATTTCCTAGAAAAGACTCTGCACAGAGTATCTGCCAGGGAGAGGCACTCTACCGGAACTCGTGACGTTTGGTTTTAGTTAATCTATTGTAACCACCGGCTATTTGAGTTGAGCACTTACTAGATTCAAAAAAGAAGCTTCGAGAATCATTTCATTTCCTCATTACTCATATATCTAATTCGTCTTATAAATTCTACTATTTTCTTCGCAATTATATATGTGTAAAAACAGACACAAAGATTTTATCAGACCGAACTCTCATATATTATCATATTTATATCTCGGTGTTCTCGCGTTGAGTTCATTTATTATGTATTAGTTATTATATTCATGAGTAATTATTACATAATATTAATTAAATTATTACTCTCAGTCTTATCTATTACTTATTAGATCTATTCACGTAATTGATTTTATTATTATACTTTATCAATTATTTTATTATTATTTTGTCTCTATAATTTATACTCATACCTGGCTATCTATTATATATTCAATGCCACCTTATATAGATTTTACTCTATTTATCTTACTTTTATTTTTATATTCTTATTGATATTTATTATTTACTTTAATTCTTGCCTTTTCTAGACTGGTTTAATCCATATATTCATATCTAATAATATTAATTTATTGAGTAGGTGCTTAATTCATTCAATTCCATCATATTGCTATCTTACTTATTATTTATTTTTCCCTGTGATTATATATATACTATATATTATTATATCTATATTGATTTATTTATATTAATATATGATTATAATAATAATAAATTCATTATTTATATTGTTATTTAATATTAATTTAATTTTATAAAATAATATTGATAGATAAAGATATATCTCTATATCATATCGTCAAATTACACCATATATCTCATCGTAAATTGAAATAATTTAAAAAAAATAAAAAATAAAAAATAATAATGAATAATAATTACAACAAATTAAATAACAATGAATTTATATTATCTGAAATTTTGTAATGCCATAATAATTAATTATATTTAATGAATGAAGAATAGAAATAATAATTAGTATCAAGATATAGATGAATATTATACTATATGAAATAAATATAATATATTATATCATTATTATTATATATTATATATTCATCAATTAAAATATTTATTATTATTATTATTAAATTATTAATAAATTTAAATAATAATAAATATTATAATTATAATATTGTAATAATTAACTAATAAATAATGAATAATAATATTATAATATAATAATATATTTCAGTTTTCACATTCGAATTCTTAAAACATAAAATAACTTTATGATATTAAACAAATGATAAAAATCGGAATGGATGGTTGTGAATTTTTTATTATTTATATGTCAAATACGTTCTTGCCGGAGCCCCGGAGCACCGAGTACCGGAGACACGTGCGGGTGGCGTAATAACACAATTGTTAGTGTTCGGTGCCATGCAGTATCAGGTATAACCAAAAAAAATTGACTGGTGGTGATGTGCCGAGGTGCGATATTGAACATAGAGAAGCTCGTGCTAGAAAGCGTTTTTTTACCAATGCACATTGCTAAAGAAAGGTGTTGTGATTTTGCGGTGCGGTGCGGTTCTAAGAAAAGGGATGGAGATGCGGTGCGGTGCAGTGTTCACCCAAACTTAGTCTATTCTATTCAAATATTACAATATTTTATGTACATTATTCGAAAGGCTGAGCAAAAAAAATAATAGATTAATATATAATTATATATATAATATAGATATATATATTTATATATATATATATATATATATATATTATATATATATATATAGTAAAATACAAAATAAAATTATAATATACTGAGTATATATATTATAAACTATTATAATTTAGATATATAATATATATAGTATATATATTATATATCATATATATAATAATACTATATTATTATATATATATATATAATATAGGTAAAATATATATAATATATAATATATATTTTATTATAATAATATATAACTATATATACTATTATAATATATATATATATATATATATATACATATATATATATATATATAATATATATTATAGCATGATGATTTATATAATTATATATATAATATATATATTTAATTATATATATATTATACTATATATATTATTATATATAATTATATTAAATACATATATATTATATATAATATTATATAATATATATACATAACATATATATATATATATATAATAATCATATATCTCTATATAGTACTATTATGATTTCTAAACACCGCCCCGCACTGGGGGCAGGGTATGTCGATCGCAAAATGTATCTGTAGGACCCCTGCGACCGTTCATGGGAAGGGTTGAATTCCCAGAACCAAAAGATACCCGAAGATAATCTTCATACTGACCAACTGCTTCGAAACCTCCAACAATAGACCAGAAATTACTTGAAGTAGCGGGGACTAGCCTAAATGGTTGACACGATATCAAGAAAAAAATTTCCACCCCGTACACCGCCTCACAGCCGCAGCAGCATTTCAGGTTAGGGTAGGTTAGGCTAGGTTAAGTTTAGTTAAGTTAGGTTAGGTCTAGGTTTAGGTTTACGTATAGGTTAGGTTAAGTTAGGTATAGGTTAGGTAAGCTAAGTTAGTTGGATTCGTTAGAAAAAACTCTAAATACACCCAGATTTTTTTTTTTTTTTTTTTACAAATGTCGGACATTTTACATGACATTTTCCCCCTCGACGATTTGGTACTAGCTTCGAAGTAGCTTCTTTATTTTAAAGCCAAATTATGCGTTTTAGTTCATTTAAATAAACAAGAACTGACGGAATAATTTTGCTCTCTCACACGAACAATGAATTTCAGATATCACGTTCACCTAACCTAACCTAACCTTACCTAACTTAACCTAAATTGTCTATTTAAAATAATAAATTTTAGAAAAAACTGGCGATTAAATATTTTGTTACCTCCTACACCAAACAAATTTTTTTTCAAACAAATTTATTTTTTACTATAAAATCTGATTTTAATTTCATATTTTTGATTCAATAAAAATTTTAAATTATTTCGTATAGATTTTGCTAAATAGGAGAGCTGCTTCTTAATAATAATCTGGCTTTATTTAATCGGACACTGAGAGAAGAGAGAGAGAGAGAGAGGAGAGCAGAGGAGAGAAAGAGATGAAGAAGAGAATGAAGAGAGAAGAGAGAGAGGAAGAGAGACGAGAGAGAGAGAAAATGAGGAAGAGAGAGAGAGAGAGAACTCAAGCAGGACATTTCTTTTCTTCAGACAAAAAACCTTTGAGAACTTTCTGGCATAACCCTGTTGAAGATATCAGAATTCTTCTCTCTTATCACTAGACTTCTCTTTTCTTTCCTTTTTTCCTCTGTTTTAATAATGCGTCCAACTGCGCCGACATCAGCAATATTTAACATATCACTTAATATATCATATATAGATTATATATAGTATATATATATATATATATATATATATACTAGTAATAATATTATAATATATATATATAGTATATATATATAAGTAATTATTATTATTATTATAGTCCAGATATATATATATATATATATATTATATATATTAGTATATAATATATGTATATATATATTCACTATCACTATTCCCTCTGGTAGATCTCAAAGGAATCTGTCAGGCGTCGCCTCTACAGAACATTCTCCAGGCATTTCTGTCGTTGTATTTTCTTCTCTCCTCGACCGCCGTTTCGCATCGTCTTCCTTATCGTTCTCTCATCGCTTCGTTACGTCGTCCATCCAGTTTTCTTTCGGTCAGCACCACCGAGTCTCTTGGTTGCGCAGGTCTCCAAACATCATCTTCAAGGTCTCCCCCACACCCATCTCTTAACATGTCCGTACCATCTCAGCTGATTTCGTTGGACCGGTTAATTTGTAGATTTGATCCTTAGATCTCATCTTATAGCATCACTTCTTCTTCTATCTCTCAGTGTCACTCCCCTGATCATTCTCAAAACCCTCATATCTGACGCTTCCAATCTCCTCTTCTGCACCGTAGTCAGTGCCCACATTCGGAAGCCAATGTCAGCAAATGGTCTCAGGCATTGACCTATATATTATATCCTTTTAATCTCGTTGGTATTTGTTTTTCCTCAGTATCGGGTTGATTAGGCTCCACATTTTTTGCGAAACTTTTCCATTCTTTTCATTTACGCTCTTCTCCATTCCGACCTCGCACCTTCCAATATCACACCCAAATACTTAAATTTTTCCACCTGACGCAATTCAATTCCCTCTAACATTATATTTAATTCTTCTCTTTCTCTTATTTTCATATCCATTTCTCTCATTTCGGTGTTCCACCTGTCCATCACATCCTGAAGGTCTAGTCCCTCTTCTGTTATTATGGCCGCTTCATCTGCATATAGCAGAGTATGATATCCATTTATTCTTCTGCATAGTCTTTCAGAGTGTATAAGGCACGTACATTACAAAACAGCAGGTGTCTGGTGACAAATGATACATACCTACTTGATACTCCACTCCCATATGTACTCAAACCATCTCGTCTCTTCGTTTGAATCTGCTCTTAATTTATATTTCTGGACCCTTGAAATGCACCTTTTATTACTCTTATAAGTTTCTGTCGTATCCCATATTCCTGCT
>JABUQX010019548.1:10000-15000 GCA_015478945.1 Trachelipus rathkii | reverse complement strand
ACATACATACATACATATATACATACATACATACATACATACATAAATATGTAGTTCTTTTATGTTTTACTCAAATTTTTAAATACATCTTTCTAATTTATGGTAAAATATATGCGCATCTTTTCAAATGTAATCGACTTATGTGTGTATGTATGTATGTATGTATGTATGTATGTATGTATGTATGTATGTATGTATGTATGTATGTATGTATGTATGTATTGTTTATTTGAATATATATATATATATATATATATATATATATATATACTGTACATATTATATATAATATATATATATATATATATATATATATATAGTATGATATATATATATATATCATTAATATATATATATTTATATAATATATATATATAATATATATATATATTATATATATATACATAAAATAATATATATATAATAATATATATATATATTATATATGTATGTTTTATTTATATATAATATATATATATAATATATGGAGATGCCCTTTATTATTAAATACACACACTCATAAATACACCTTTATACAGTAGTAAACTTTAAAGTATCTTTATTTTACAGTAAATTGCTCACAGCTTTTGCCGGCATTACGCGCAGGCCTGCTTCTGTGAGATTTTCAATATCAGACATAAATATCAAGAAATTAGAGTCTGAAGTCTAAATTTTGCCATATATATATATGTAATATATATTAATATATATAATATATATAATATATATATATATATATATATTAGTATATATATATATATATATATTATATATATTATATATGTATATATATATATAATATTTATATTATATATATTATATAATATATATATATATAATCTATATATTATATGTTACTTTTCTTAACATAGTTTTCTAATATATATATAATATATATATATATATATATATATATATATAATTTGAACACCATTGTAAATGGCCCGAATACCAATGTGATCTAATATTTTAATTTGCAAGATTTTATTCCGTAGTCTGTTTCTCTTTGATTTCTTTTTTTTTTTTTTTTTTTTTTTTTTTTTTTTTTTTTTTTTTTTTTTTTGTTTTTTTTTTGCTTAATTGTTAATTTGCTTTGTTGACTAATTTTTATTTAATTTCTTTTAAATTGAATTGCATGTTAAAAGTTTTAGTTGAATAGTTAGTTCTTGTCTTTGCTTATGCTAATTTTTAGGTAATTTTATTATTATTATTATTATTATTATTATTATTATTATTATTATTATTATTATTATTATTATTATTATTATTATTATTATTATTATTATTATATTTTAATATATTATTATTATTATTATTATTATTATTATTATTATTATTATTATACACATCAACTTGAATATGGCGCTGTCCGTGAATGATAATAATTAATGATAGTTCAAAAAATTTTCTTTTATTTCGTTGTCAATTGTTCATTAATTTAAATTTTCCTATTATCTAATAAAATGATATAAACTATTTATATATAAACTAATTATGATTAAGCTACCTATAGCAATATAATTTTAACCATAATTAATTTTTATTTGAGATTAATCTCAAGATTAGCGAGTTTTTTTTTTATGTGGAATTAAACCCGAAAATAACTTATTTATATTCGGGATTAACCCAGTTTTTTTGTTTAGAATTAATATTGGAAAAAGCATCTTATTTTTAGTTGGGATTTGCCAGTCTTTTTTTTTAGATTAATCTTGGCATTAAGCTTTTATTTTTATTTGAGATTAACATACGGATTAGCAGCTTATTTTTATTTGGACTTAATATTAGGATTAGCCTGTTATTCTTATTTGAGATTAACAAAGGGATTAACTTCTTATTTTTATTGGGATTAGCCTGTCATTTTTATTTGAAATTAACCTGTTGTTTTTATTTGTGATTATCCTTGGGAGTAACCTCTTATTTTACCTTTTGATTAAACTGTTAATTTTTGGGATTTGCCAGTTATTTTTATTTTGAATGAACCTCTGGATTAAGCCGTTATTTTTTTAATAATCTGTTATTTATATTTGAGACTAATCTGTTAGTTTTATTTGATATTATACTCTTTTTTTTTTTAAATTTACTAATACCCTCATGGTTAACATCTTTTTTAGGAGGGGGGGATAATTACCCAGGGATTTATGATCTTTTTTTTATTTGAGATTAACCTGTTATTTTAATTTTGAAAATAACCTTTGAGTCAACCTATTATTTTTTTTTTTTAAATAACCTAACATTTTTATTTGGGGTTAATTTTGGGGTAAACATTTAATCTGGGATTAATCTAGAGATTGAGATGTTATTTATATTTTATTTGGAATTAACCACGGAATTAACCTGTTATTTTGATTTGAGATTAACCTATTTTTTCATATTTTAATTAACCAACGGATTGATCTGTCATTTTTACTTGGGATAAACCTGTTAGCTCTGAAATTCTGTTATTTTTATTTGTTATTAACCATTTACTTTTATTTATTTATTCATTTATTATTTTAATTAAAGGATTTAATTAGTCTGTAACTTTTATATGGGATAACCTCTCATTTCAATTTGTGATTAACCTGTTTTGGGGATTTAATCTGTTATTTTTATTTGGCATTAATCTGCTATTTTATTCGTAATTAACCTCGGGATTAACATCTTATTTTTACTTGGGATTAACCTTGGGACTAACATCTTATTTTTATTTGAAATCAACATCAATATTAACTTGTTAATCTTATTTGAGATTAACCTGTTTTTTTTTTTAAATTTTGGATTGACCTTGGGATTTATCCTAGGAACTAACCTGTTATTTATTATTATGATTAGGGTTGGCCGACGCAATAGGTGCGGTGCGGTGCGTGGTGTGTACATTTTGGTGCCGTGTGGTGCGGTGCAATGCAGTGCGAAACACAAATCCAATATACCTTTGCGGTGTAATTTTTAAAATACAGATGTGAGGAGAGGTGGGACAAAAATGACTTTTGGTCCGGTGCGTGGTGCGCTTAACCTGGTGCGGTGCGGTAAGCGGTGCGGTGCGGTGCGGTGCGGTGCGTGTGTGGTGCGGTGTGGTGCGTGGTGCGCTTACCCTGGTGCGGTGCGGTGCTGGGTGATGTGCCGGCTGCGCGTGCGGTGCGGTGTGGTGCGGAGCGGTGTGGTGCGTGGTGCGCTTGCCCTGGTGCGGTGCGGTGCGGTGCGGTGCTCAAAATCCCGGTGCTCGGCCAACCCTAATTGGGATTAACCTCCTGATTAACATCTTATTTTTCTCTGAAATTAGCCTCTTATTTTTTGGAATTACGTCCGAATTAACATCTTATTTTAATTTGGGATTTGGTTTTCACTATTATTTGGGATTAATATTGTGATTAATCTTAGGATTAACCTTTTATTTTTATTTGGGCTTAACATCAGAATTAACCTTTTGAATAATCTGTTATTTTTATTTGGGATTAGTCTCAGTATTAACCTGTTATTAATATAATCATCAAAATCTCTCTCTCTCTCTCTCTCTCTCTCACATATATAAGAAGGGAAGGCATGGTTTGCTGCTACACTTCTGTTTATTACTTCTACTAATCTATTACATACATATACATACATATTGCTAAGGTTAAGGCTGGCTGGCTATGTTACTAGAAGAGCATGCTATTGTTGTTGATATATATATGTATATATATATATATATATAAAAAGTATTGTTGCTTTGGATGAAGGGCTTTAAAAGAGGATTAGTCCATCTATGAAGAGATTTCTTTCGTGTATTTGTGATGTTAAAGAAACGTCTTAAATCTTTCCATTGCCTTTTTTCCTTTTTTCTTATAATAATAATAATAATAATAATAATAAAAATATTAAAGTAATAATAAAAATAATAATAATAATAATAATAATAATAATAATAATAATAATAATAATAATAATAATAATAATAATAATAATAATAATAATAATAATAATAATAATAATAATAATAATAATAATAATAATAATAATAATAATATGATTTATAATAATAATAATAATAATAATAATAATAATAATAATAATAATAATAATAATAATAATGATAATAATAATAATAATATGTTCCGTCTTATTATAAAAACTGTTCAATTCGCATTTTTTTTAACATGACTTCGTTAACTTACTACAATCGTTAAATAACGAAGTAGATAATTCATCAATTTTAATTCTTGTTGTGATCTTAGTTTTCGCAGTCAAAGATCCTATCTGATACGTTTCCAAGGAGTCGCTTTAGTTAGTTTTCTCTTCAAAGTATCCAAATGGGTTTTGTGCGCCAAGTTTTTAAATTTACTAGCAATTAATCTCCAAGAGTTAGATTAGGGTATATAACTCATTAAAATAAAACATTACCGTAGAGTTGGTTATGCTAAATTATTCATTAAAACATTTCCCAGCAGAGTAGATTGGGTTATTTTCCTTATTAAAATAAACTCCTCCCATAGAGTAAGTTAAGTTATATTACTCATTATAACCCCCCCCCCCGTTGATTTTTTTATGCTATATTGTTCATTAAAATAATCTCAATTTGTAGAGATGGCTGGGTTATATTACTCATTGAAATAAACCCCCGTAGTGTTGGTTAGGTTTTAATACTTATTAAAATAAATCCCCGAAGAACAAGTTAGGTTATAATACTCATTAAAATAAACCCTCATAGAGTAGCCTAGGTATATTACTCATTAAAATGCCCCCTCTTTCCCTATTCTCTTTTCTTTTCCCCTTATGATGCTATAAACCCTCTCTCTTATGTTTCCCTTCTTCTCCTTTCAAGCCAACACAAAAATTAAAACAAGAGAAAATCGAGATGTGATTTGCATAGAACTTCCACAACTTAAACAATAAATACCAATTGGCAACTCGTATTCTTAAAAGTTCCAAGTATGGAATAAAAAGATCAGCGATTACTGAAAGTTGAAATGGATTTTCACTTTTGTTTTTTTTTTATTCTTCCTTTATTTTTTCTCTTTCTTTTTCTATTGTTCTTGTTCGTGTTC
>JABUQX010019548.1:2500-7500 GCA_015478945.1 Trachelipus rathkii | reverse complement strand
TCGTCCGAAGAAAGCACGTATGAGCAAGTCCAAGGTGAAAACACTGATTATTGTTTTTTTCGACAGCCGTTATATTGTGCACAAGGAATTTGTACCTTCAGGACAGACAGTTAATCACGTCTTTTACAAAGATGTCTTGGAACGACTTCGAAAACGTGTTCAGCGAATCAGAACAGACATTGCAGACGATTGGGTGTTGCACCACGATAACGCGCCATCTCACACTGCGCTCTCAATTATAGCTATTGGGGAAGCTAGGTTTGGCTCCCTCGTTAGTTGCATACCTATGATCTGTCTACCAAGAAACCCATGTTCGGGTGGGGACCGACTGGGTGAAGCAGGGCAGAGGCGTCTTGCAAGGGGATCCTCTTTCGCCGGTTTTGTTTAATATCGTTCTGGACTACATCTTGTTGCATGCACCCCCTGATGTGGGTGTCCCTTTGAGGGGCCAGTCGGTGTTATCTCTGGAATTTGCGGACGATGTTGTGCTCATAGCCTCTTCACGGCTAGGAATGCAAGCAAGCCTGGTTGCGCTGGTGAGGGCAGCGAGATCTTTGGGTCTCGAATTTGGATTTCGTAAGTATGCGTCGGTTGGTCTACGTTGGCTGGGTAAGACCAAGAAGTTCGTGCAAGACCTCAGACCATTCGAGGTCGAGGGCGCTGAACTACCGACGATGAACTCGACAGGTGTTTATAAATACCTAGGAGTTAAGGTCTCGTCTTCTGGTGTGGCAAAATGGTCTTTTTGGGACTTGAGGGACAAGTTGACGAAACTCTCCTCGGCTTACCTCAAGCCGCAACAGAAATTGTTTCTTCACAAATACTTCTTTTTACTCAAATACACTTATCGTCTCAGGCCCGAGCGTCTTACTATTAGGACGCTTCGTGAAGCCGACAGAATGGTTCGGGCTGAGCTGAGGAAGTTCATGAAACTACCCTCGGACACTCCGGTTCCCATGTTCAGTCAACCACCCCATAAGGGTGGACTTGGGATCCCAGAGTTTGAGCAGACCATGTGCTCCCAGCTTGAATCATTGAAATTAGAGATGGAGCGACAGGGTGGCGTTTGGGCCCTGGCCACTTCAGCTATCAAAATACCGACCTTTACTAGAGAGAGGCGACTCCAAGTTGCGGAGCTTAGATATGGTCTTGGTCTAGCGGGTGCCAAAAAAGCAGTCCGGCTGTTACAGCTGGATTGCCGATGGTACTCGCCTAATGTGGGGTTCAGTGTATGTCGATTCCGTAAAAATCCGACAGGGCCTGATTGCCGCACGAAAAAGATCTAACAGAGGTCGAGACGTCCCACCTGCCGCGACAAGGTGTGATCTGGGGTGCAACAGGGTGGAAACCCTGGGGCATGTGCTACAACAATGTCCGGCAGAAGCTCCTATTAGGACTGCTAGGCACGACCGTCTGAATACTCTATTTAAATCAGAGCTAGAAAAGAGGGGCTGGCAAGTCCTCCTGGGGCCTGCGATTCCCACTCCAGGGGGATTCGAAGACCCGACTTGGTCTTCTGGGACGCGGGAGCTACCGCTATGGTTGTTGACACCACGGTAGCCGCAGATGCGAACGCTTGCGCCCTTGAGGCAGTCGTCCAACGGAAGGTCGACTGCTACAAGGTACCTGCTATAGAAGAGTGGGTTAGGCAGCGTTCGGGCAAAACTGTCTTAGAGTTCAATGCACTGGCCTTCAACTGGCGTGGCGACTTGGCAGGGAGGTCCCACGCTATGTTGAAGAAGTTAAAAATGGTAAAGTCCATTAAGTTGCTAAAAGTGCGCTTAATGGAAGACAGCGGTGGATGGGGCTGATCTCTCCGGGCATGTCTTTGGGGCTGGTGTGCTTTTCGAAGACTCTCGCCCGGCGCGCTACCCGCCCGCGTCGTAAGAACTCTGTATATAGACTGACAGTTCCCCCCTGTAGATACACACCACTTTGTGTAAATACGAGGGGGTGGAGATCATAGAATAGGGCAGTGGAGTAGTGTTACTCCGCACATTTGGTGCTGGTAGGTGATGGGAGGCGGGGAAAACTTTAACGAAATCCACCCTCAGTGGTTACCACGCTCGGCCTCTCTCATGCGCTTGTTAGTGCGTATGGGAGGGGTTACCAGCTAGAGCGTGGTATCTAAATAAACATACCTTGTAAGTTAGTCATGCAAAATTAACAGTCAGTTACATGATCCTTTCCTTCTCTCCATACCATAGGAACACCGAAAGGTAAAGAGCACATTTTTCCTTTCGTCCAGCGTCTCAGATTTTTTACACAAGTTGTAAAGCATGCATGGGGAGCAAACCTTTTGTCTTGATAGCCCAATTTTATTCCAAAATAGGCATAATAAGATGATTTTACAAACCTTGTGATACTTGACTGTTGCTGAGGGAGTGTTACCTTACCACATATATAGTAGAACCTATTTGGATCGTTTCTACATTTTCTGTTCATTTTTAAAACTTTTATGTTCTATGATCCTAATGATACTGAAGAACCACAAACACTATTTTGATGATGATATGATAGGAGTTTGTCACCTTCTTCATGCAATGTACGTTTATAAATGACCACAAATTTTTATCACTCAGAGTTGAAATAATTTTAATTAGTTCTGAAAAACATTAAAAAATGAATGTACAAAATTGAATTAACGAATAAAGGTAATAAGGCTATGTATACAAGCAAAATTTCTCCACCAGAACCATTCTTATGCATTTATTACATCATTATATTCTTAGGTAACATCTAATATCTATATACCCATATGACGAAAAATGATACAAAAGTGAAAATTGCGCTAAATTTTTAAATTTGCTCTAGTTTCAAAACTAGACCTGATACGACAAAACCAATACCATATTTGAAATCAGTACATTGAAATTATAAAGGATTCGTAGTAAAACCCCAGACAGCAAATATCACGCAGACAAGTGAAAAGCTATCTTGGAAACCTCACATCACAACGGTTGGTAAGATGGCCTGTTCAGGTTATGGGAAGTTTTTTCTTCCGAACAGCTACTCCAATTATAAGGGTCTTAGCCACCCTTGTATGGAATGGTGTTCCCACATTTGGGAGGCCCCAGCTCAGCCCTTCTAAAAGATTAATAAACTGTCCCCTACTTTCTAACTCCCTTGACCCTCTATCTCTGTGACGTGACGTTGGTGCTCTATCTCTTTACTATAGGTACTACAACGTCAGGTACTTCTCGCATTCCGTCACCATTGCGTCGCCCTAGTAGCACAAGGGGTGCCTTGCTCTTGTATGAACTTTGCACCCTTCTATGGATTTAAATAAGTACGGAGTTTCAAAGCAGTGATATCGAAGCAGAGGACTTGAAAACTATTCCGAAATGCCTTCTTTTATGGGAGACTGATTGGATTTGCGTTAGACTTGGAATTTAGTGGTTTTCCCATTTTTATTGTTTTTTTTATTTTATTTTATTATTCTGTCCCTCCTTGAAAAGGGCTCTGCCCGTGAGTAGTGGTTACGTGTAATATAATATATATATAAAAAGGTTGTTATAGCAGTATATATATATATATATATATTATATATAAGAGAAAGAAGAGTAGCATATATAGGGTTGAGTTTACATCAGTATAAGGTGGCGCATAATATACTGCTCGGCGCTCGGCCTCCGAGTGCAATGGCACCGTTCAGAGTGCACGCATTTGAGCGATCGCTTCAGCGAGCGGTCTGTTATAATACGGCGTAACCTGCTGTGAATCTACCAGGATGGCACGGAATCAATTAATTTTTTCAACTGAATTTTTTCACTTGATTTTTGCTCCAAAAAATCATGATTTTTGCTTATTTTGATTTTTGCTTTTATATATATATTTTAAGCTATTTGAATATTTAAGTGATTTAACTTCAATAGAAATAAAAAAATTAGAATAATAATATCATAGCAAGGTTACTCTGTTTCAATTTATACACTAAAAATGTCAACAAACATAAGCCAAATGATGCCTTCTTTTATTTCTGATGTAATACATTATCATTATTACAATAACACTTCCTTTAGTGTAGCTGTCTCATTGTGTCATAGACTATAAGCCCTATTCTTAAGATTTTCGAACTCAGAAATAGAGCCTAGGTTAAAAATACTACCCATCCTGAATCTTAAAAGTATAAGCTTACAAATTGTATTCCTGCGTGACGTCACGAATCTCAAAAACTAAAAATACGTAAAATCCAAAAACAAAAATTGATTTTTTTCTCAAAAAATCCAAAAAATTCCCAACCCTGGAATCTACCCTATATCATTCTTTAGTTTAAGTTTTCATGTAACTTAATAAATACCTAATGGAAAAATAATTTAACTACAAGATAAAATAATTTTGAAAATGAAAAAAAAATCTCATTTAAGACAGAAAATAGCAAGTGCACAAAATCGAATTTCTGAAACTTCACAAATTTTAGTTTAAAATATAGAATCTTTATTTCTGATTTTTCCCTCGATCATAAAATGCATTTCATATTTTCATCCACCTGAACATTTATCGCAGTTACATGAAGAAAGAAGCAGCAGCATAAGGTTGCTGGTTGCTGGGAAAGTTATAAGAGTTAAGCATGTTATATATATATATATATATATATATGTATATATATATATATATATATATATATATATATATATATATATATATATATATATATATATATAAATATATATGCGTGTGTGTAGGTGTGTGTGTGTATGTGTATGTGCTCTCTACAAACGCAAACCTCAAACAAAGTGTAAAGCAAAAATCCCTTTCCTTTGTTTTAAAGAAAAGCAAATTTAGCCAACTCTTCAAGTTAAATTTAAAGAATGTTTCGTCCAAATGATCTCTGATTCAGATGAGGAAGCTCAAAAACTTGAAAATAAATTCAATCTTTCGTCTCATGTCGAAATTCCTACTGATTTTTGCCATATATATATATAAGAGCAGTATATATATATATATAAGCATATATATTGCTATTATATAGCAAGAATAGAAGGTATAGTTAATGTTGG
>JABUQX010019547.1:22500-48421 GCA_015478945.1 Trachelipus rathkii | reverse complement strand
TATACAAATTTCATCATTTCTACCGGTCAATATTTTTTCTCTTAGAAGGGGCCAGCACAACCTCCAAGATGCAGCCCGACCACGTCAGCCTCGTGCTCACACAAGGTTATACGTCCACCCCCACAATAGGTGTCAATGTTGTATTCCCTTTACGTGGAGTTGATCCATTGCGCCAAACTCATACCCAGTTACCTTTTTTTTAGAGTTTATGGACAGTGCGGGGCCGCAGCAGAAACGCACGCTCCAAGGCGGTTAACCGACGATGTCGATGCTTAACGGCTTAACGAATGATATATGTTAATGTAAAAATTTTAATATTTATTATTATTATTAATCTTATTTATTATTTATTATTAGTTTCTTATTTTTCTTTTTATTTTATTATTTTATTTTTAATTTTTTATTTATTTTTTGTTTCGTTCTTGCACCAGTCAAAAATCAATTGCATTTCCGAGTAGACATCAATTTCATATCGCTACTAGTATATATATATTATATAGTTCACTATATAATAATAATATATATATATATATATATCATTATTTTAATTTTTTTATTTTTTTTAAACATGTATCACAGAATCATCACTATTGGCGCATATAGCCCCTCGCTATTCTGAAAGGACGAATGCGGGCGCACTTCGGCGTAACCCGTTTAATTAGTCCTACTTAGAGAGATCGAACTAGGTTGTCAATCCACCGGGACTAGCAAAGCCAGACTCGCTATTCCGATTCGCTTTACCGGCTGTGAAGAGTAGAGCCACATGTCCGCAGCAACAACTGAGGAATATATAGCCTATATACTATATATATATAATATATATCTATATTTTAATATACTATTTATGACATATATTTATATATATATTATATATATTATATATATATATATATATTATAATATAATATATATATAGTATTTATATAGAGTATAATTATCTATATATATATATATATATAGGTATATTATATATATACGTAGTTAACACGTAAGCACTCACCAAATGCGATAAAACCATGACCACAATAATTATAATGATACTATAATATATATATATATTATACTTATATATTATATATATATATATATATTAGATATATATATATATTATATATATATATATATAATATATATAATATAATTATATATATATTTATACCTCTTATTCACACTCCTATTTACGAGAGAGCGATCGCTTAATACCGCCATAGTATATATATATATATATATATATATATTGTATAATATATATATATATATTAATATATATATATATATATATATATATATATTATACGTATATATAATATATATAATATAATACTATACTATATATATATATATATATTATATACCTATATATCAATATATTGAATAAACTACTATAGCTATTATATATATAGTAGTATATATAATATATATATATACGCAGAGAAAACCTCGCCGAACTGGAAAAAGGAAAAAGAAATATTGACAAGAAATGATTTATAATCAAAACAATCAATAGAGAAGTAAAGTTACTGAGAGATGAAGCCTTTAAATAAACCTACTCAGAAGAGAGGTTTTACTGGTAATAATAATATAATAATATAAATATTAATAATAAAATAATATAATGACATCAATAAATAATAATAAATAATTAGTAATAGTTAATAATATAATAATAATAATAATAATAATAATAATAATAATAATAATATAATAATAATATAATAATAATAATAACTAATAATAATATAATAATAATAATAATTTAAATAATAATACCCATTAACTGCAAGGCTCGTCCTTGATATAGAAGTGTTAGATGGAGGGGGAATCTTCACAGCAAGCTCCATTTGGAAACATCTGCAGAAGGTTACTTTACTTATTGTACTAACAAAAACACGTTTCTGCTGAATTTTGTGGCGTTCACTGGCTTATGACAAATATTCAAAATCCAAATGGTGTCATCTATCGGATCCATCCTTTAGGTATAAATTCAACTTTCGCAGAGTTCCTCCTTACATTCATTAACGGTAGAAAACAATTTTTCATATGAAAGACTCCCTCAATTCAAGCCATTTTTTTTACATCGTACGTAGACGACACCTTTATAATATTTAACGACCCCAAAACTTGTTCGAGTTTAAATTCCAAAATAGTAATCTTAGTGGTTTAAAAATTTACTATATGAAAAGGCCAAAAATATCTATCGTCAATTCTAGACATTAACATAAAATAAAGAGAATGTAAGATGACAGAAGTGACTCATACGTTAAATCTATAGATAAAGGAACAGATTTTGAGATATTGAGAGCAACCTACCTCTAAAACTACAAAGATGCTACCATTAAGACTTTAGTTGACCTAACGTAAGGATATCGTCTACGTGCCCTTTGATATATAAATTTAAAAGAATAACAGAATCTAATTAACTATAACATTTCCCCAATACATTTAAGAAAGCTTATAAAGAACCTGTTGAATAGATTTATTTGCCGACCATCAATGAAAACGAAAAAACGATAGCTCATATTATATTATAAAACTGAAAATATCAGCCAAAAAAATAGGAAGAAACAAATTAGAATTAAAATTTTAAAGAGCACATTATAAGCAAGAAGACGGATGAAGCTTATATTAAGGATCTAATTATAAGCCATTGAAAAACTGATCGTGCTTCTCTACTGGGAAGCGCTTTCGATGGTGAGCAGTAGTAAACTTGTGTTACCGATGTTCAATGTTTGTAAAGTGCGATATGTAAACGACTCTCTTATATCGGTACTACACAACGAATACCCCTCAACATGAGAATGTTAAATGTCGCAACATAAGTATAGCCGAGTAAAGTATTTTCATACATTTCATAAAGAAACAAAACACATCACAAAAAATCCCTTGATTTACTACCACAACAATAAATGAAAACCTTTTCCATCATAAAAGAAAAAAATAATTTTTATGATTGCGCCTCGGGAAATCATTGCTCTTAAGAAAATAAACCAGTAATATATATAAAATATAATGAAATTCTTAATTTTTTAAACATTTTAACAAAACTTATAACGTAGGTTAACTTTTTAACTTTTAAAATATTTATATCATTTATTATTTTTGTTATTAGGTTAAACGATATTTATTATTATCGAAATTGTTATAATCTAAAAATAAAAAATTATTCCTTGAAAATTCCTATACGGAACGAAAGCTTGGAACTATAATTAAATCAATAGTTTTTATTTTATTCCAGAAAATAATATATAAAGAAAAATTTCTGTTGTGTGAAAAATACTTCAGAAGCATGAAAACAAACATCAAACAATATGCTACCGACTCCACACTCGAATCAACGATAATGAATAAACTCATAATCAATAATAATAATCCAATAATAATATAAAGGTATCGGTATAAGATTAATATGCCCTTCCCTAGGTTACTTTGAGTAAAACTTTTCTCCCACTATGCCTATATAAATAATACAACTGAAAATGTAAAAGTAAGCTACTACATAGGATAATAATAAATATCTTCTAAATAAATATTATATTTCAATGATTCTAATAATAATCAATAATAAACTAATTAATAATAATAATAATAATAATATAAACTTTTAATAAATAATAAAATAAGCAAAGAATTATAACCAATATAATTAATAATGCACAGACAATAAATAATAATTATAATCATCAGAATAATAAGAATAGATAATAATATTTTTTAAATATAATAATAAAAAAGAAAAATAATAAGAATAATAAGAAATAATAATATATAATAATAATAATCATAATAATAATAATATAAATATAGATATAAATAATAATAATAGTGATAATAAGAATAACTTTACTATTTATTAAGTTAAATAATAAATAATGTTGAAGGTTCCACTTTAAATTAATGGAGGACGAGAAAAAATGTGGATTGGAAGTCAATAACGGAAATCTTGAAGCAGAGAAAATTGCGATAGCAGAAGGCAGAAGAAAGTGCAGTTGATACCTAGTGACCGTAGAAAAATGACATGGTGGCGTTTGAGAGAGGGTAGTTGTGAGCTTTCAGGGGGATGAACCCCACATTGACTACATGTCATAGTGAGGGTTGTCGCAGTCTCATGAAACCTCAGGTGGATTTTTCTGTGCGAGACGACTTTCTCACGGGGGTATAATATAGACCAACAAAAGATAAGCGACTCCATTTAACAATGGATTACTCTCACGGGTCACGGATCCACTCACATCTACCCAACGAGATAGTTTCTATCTACTCTGCGTTCTATATGTACTCAATTACTTATTCACCTTTCTACCGTATCTCGATATCTCACTATCAGACCTTACTCATCACCACTCCTATTGACCTTTACGATCGACGTCGCACACGTCTAGAACCATCCGTAATGACTCTATTATTCTAGCTAGGGAAAAATGTATATATATATATTATATATATATATATATATATATAATATTATATTATTATAATATATTATATATTATATATATATATATTAAATAATATATATATTATATATATATAATATATATATATATATATATTACACAGAGTCACTATCACACGCACTCAGTCGTAGATCTGGATACTGTGTCTACCTATATGGATAGTATCTTATTTGATCCCTCATTACGTAAGTGATGTGTCATGATGCATTCAAGTCAGATCCAGATTTCTATCCATCGTGGTAACAGTGAGATGTCCTCCTCTACCATATAACCAATCTGGATAGAGTCACAGTTCGTACCTATATACATCTAATCATGCATGATATCACAACACATGTCTCTGATAATGAGGAGCTCATTCAACCGAACACGCTCTCACTCTCCTCGTATTATGATCATGTGTGTATCTCTCTATGCTACAACGTTCTATGCTAAGTTCTACTTTCATACATATCCTCTCTCTGCACTGCTTCACGATAAATTACTACCTCTCTCT
This sequence comes from Trachelipus rathkii, assembly GCA_015478945.1. Lineage (NCBI taxonomy): Eukaryota > Metazoa > Arthropoda > Malacostraca > Isopoda > Trachelipodidae > Trachelipus > Trachelipus rathkii. The sequence continues at coordinate 43,471 of JABUQX010019547.1, read as the reverse complement.
TCTCCCTCCTCCTGACGAAATCTCGCCGAATAGTCTAGCCCGAGCTCGGCCATACCACTGTTGACGGATCGTTCACGACCTGGCAGATGAAGTCTTACATACTTCCACTGATCAAGTTGGTAAAATTCTCCTATGAGCCATTCTGCCATCTATTTTATTAATATTACTCCATTTTTCTTAGGTTGGAAAGATGCGCAAAAAGTTTAAGATTTTGTATACTCACACTTTAATACCATGTACACGCCATCATAGTATAGAACAGCCTACAATTATAATAATAATATTATACTATTTAATATCACACCGATCAGTCTCTAATTATCCAATTATTACGGTTACACGCGAAATCCTAGGTTGGTGTAAGTCGTACCACCTCTGCCATCTGTGTATGTCCACTGCCCCCCCCCCCCCAACCCACCACCAAAACAACATGAAAATTACGCATTTTTGTTTTCTCTATATCTTAATACGAGTGCAAAAACGTGTACAGTGACCTTTTAAAAAAAAACTATATAATGTGGCACAGGCAGATGACTGTTAACAATAGGTATCTAGTTTAGCCATAGATATACTTCCTCTAGTTAACCCTCACCAAATGTTGGACTGTAAAATCTTCTTTTAATGAAAATATTTATAATTTCATATCTTGTTTTTACTTGTTTTTATAATAAAACTTTAATTATTTTCATTGTAAATTTATTGTATAATATATTCAATCAAGTTTTCTTTATTTGAAGATGGAATTTATAATGTTGCTGTTACAGATTCGTTTTGGTAAAATGCTTGAAGGAATATTTAAATTAGTATTTTTTTTTTAATTTACTTTGAGTTTTGTCATTCAAATATTTTCTTTTTAAAGGTAAACTAATTTTAAAATTTATGAAAATTTGTTCTTTTGTTTTAAAATTCAGTCAAAATTTGTATTCATTTTATTGAAAAGTACAAGAAGTATTTTATCTTTAAATTTAAATTAATCTGTTTGAGGAAATTTAAATTTTAAACCCCATTTGTTCTTTTTGTTATTTATTCATTTCTCTTTATTAAGCTTGATACTGAAATGAACAAAATCGTTCTTATTCCCATGTGAATATTCTTCCCGTTCCCATTTACCAAAAGAAAAAGAAAGAAACAATTTTCAAATTGTTTTTCAGTCCACAAAAGAATCTCTTCTCTTTACAGTCTTAAAATCCTCTCGAGAATAAATAGAAAATTCCGATTTTAAAGACAATTCTTCATTAGGTTTTCTACAGACATAGACAACACGTAATGTAAAAAAAGAAATTAAATAACCAAATCAAATAGAAAATAATAAGAAAAATTAGAAAAAAAATCCCTAAAAAAAAACTAACCAGATTAAATATAGAATAATAAAGTAAACAAAAAAATATAAAAAATAAAAATAATAATTGAGGACGTTTGCATTCAGACACAAAAGAATAAATTTGCAATTCAAAAATCAAAATTTTTAATGAATATATATGAGTAGAATTTTAGGCTAATATTTGCCTTTCAAAAATGAAATTTACGTGAAAACTCTGTGTGCTGTGAATTTGAAGTTTATATTCAACAATGAAATTCAGCTAACAATTCTAAAGATTTTTGTTTTATTAAGGAAGGTTTTAATCTTGAATAATAAACGTACAGTTGTTACAGTATAATAAGGATATCTTAAATGTATTACATCTGCAAATTTCAGCATTAACTAATTTATTTTACAGTTATATATATATATATATATAGACCTCTATCTGTTTATACGATTATTATATATATATTAAAATATTGAGGTCCAATAATATAGTAAATATCTAAAAAAATACAAAATATTTTTATTAAAAATATATAAATAAATAAAATATATATATATATATATATATATATATATTATATATATATATATATATATATATATATATATATATATATATATATATATAATATATATATATATAATATATATATAAATATATTATATATATATATATAATATATAAATATATATATAGACATATTTCTGTTTACGACTCCGTAAGTTCTCGTAAATTTTTTTGTTTTTTTTTAAATATTTTAGTAAAAGAAAATAATAAACTAATTAACTAAACAGAGAAATCAAAAAATATATAGGACTTTTTACGTTTTACAACTCCGTCAGTTTTATTGTTTTATTTTTATTTTTCTTTTTACTTAAAGGAAGTCTTACCACAAAGGGGTAATATAAAGTTTCATATTTCATTGCTAACAGCTAAACACGTCGCAAAAGAGGCAGAGGAAGAAGCATTTTTACGTATATCATTCCAAAATTTAATTGAGTCGGGTCTCTCGGCCTTCCGCTGGAGAATACAGGGTAGGGACATTTCCCCCCCTCGCGTCGTCAAGGGTCCGGAACACGCTTCCCATTCGGTATTTTGTGGGTGGTCGCGGGTATCTACGCCCCATCCCCTACGGGGGGTATTGAAAAATCCGAATAGTGATTATGTCCGTGCCGACATACTACGCGCTCAAGAATCGATTTTGCATACCCGCGGTCGCTGTGGTATGTTGCGCATGTCAAGCTCCCCCTTCCTCACTAGTTTTGTCCCCCTAATTTTGTCTCTTTTTCCTAAAAAGAGCAAAAAATCTAAAATCTCCAGTTATTTTGTTTCTCTAGTAGATTTTATATTTTTTATTACCACTTTTTGATCAGCAATTTTTTATTAAGAGAGGCTGTATACCGCTGATTCCAAATATGGTAAATTGGTTTTTTCTGTAAGTGTATGTACTTTATTGAGGATTATTTAATTTATGAATTAAAAATGTGTTTTTTTTACCTTTGTGTAATAAGCTTTATTACGCTGGATTCAAATATGTAATTCGGAATTTCTGTAAGTGCTCGTACTTTTCGAAGATATTTCATTTTAAAAACAATATTTAACAAAATGTGATTTTAAAACAGAGTGATTTAAACATTAGTTAGAGAAATTTGAGAAATCATATAGTGAAAGAATAATTTGTTGGTACAATGTAGGGGAAGAGAAAGTAGCAATATATTTAAAAAAAAAAGACAAGAACAAAAAAAAATATTGATCACGGACAGTACGGTGCGAACCGAGGCGGGAAGCTATATATATATATATATATATATATAATATATATATATATATATATATATTAATATATATATATAGATATATATATATATAGTATGGAAAAATTGTGGTGAGCAGTTTTTCGATATATCGAATAATAATTCGATATCGATATCTATCGATATATAATTATATATATATAATATGAATATATATATATATATATAGGTATATATTGTCGGTAAATATATATATATATATATATATTTATATATATATAATATCGAAACATATATATTATTTATATATATATATATATATATATATATATATATAAGTATAATATATTATATATATATATATATAGTATATATATATATATATATATATTATATGAAATCTGTGTGTACCTAAACAAACTTTATCATAACCTAGACTAAAACCGTACAGTACGACCTATCTTGACGGATCGTCGTTGCCGTAGACATAGGAGCCGTAACCAAGATGGATTGTCGTTGCCGAAAAACCTAGACATAACCAGATGTTTGTCGTTGCCGTAAACCTAGACGTAACTTAGATGTCTGTCTTTAAGTAAAAAATTATAAATTTAAGTTTAATAAATAATCAACTCAACTTATGGATAATTCCTTGCTATACACATAAATAACGCCAAATACCCGGGTAGATGTTGTTTCCTTTAATTCGATACAAAATTAAAAAAATGTTTTAAAAACCTCAAATCATTGTTAACTTTTGAACGCAATTATTATTATTGTTACCTGAGCCCATATTTAGTTTTAGTACTACAGATAAAAATAAAACTTTCCTCCTATTCTTACACTTTTACAAACTTCGAAAAAAATCTTTTAATTCATATTCCTCACAAAAAAAAAAAAAAAAAAAACAAACACACCTCACAGCTCGAGAGTCTAAAAAATTCTGTTGTTTCGTAATTATATATATATTTTTTTTTTGAAAGTTCCAATAATATTTTTAATCCCAAAAGCTTATATATTATATATATATATATATATATATATATATATAATATATATATTATATATATATATATAATATATATATATATATATATATATATATATATAATATAATATATATATATATATATATAGATATATATATATATATATATATATATCGATAGAATTGATTCGAATCGATAGATATCGGATATCGATATCGATAAATTCGTAATCAATATATTATCATATTATTCGAAATCGAAGTCAGACAGAAACTAAGGTTTAGCCATATATAGGGATATTATATATATATATATATATATATATATATATTATATATATAAATATATAATTATATATATATATATATATATATATATATATATATATATAATATAAGAGTTTACTTAGGACAGGCGTGTAATTAAAGAACTACAAAAATCTACACTAAAAACAAATGACATTTTTGAATCAGTGGACAATTTTAGACAAGAATTTACTTTTTTACGTAGGCCGAGAAACCCCGTCACCTAAACATCTTCCATCTTTCGGTCTACCCGGGGGCAATTCCGTTAGTTAAAAAAAAAACAATACCACTTGCCAAACCAGTGTCTATGCGCAAGCTAGCGAGAGCATGATAAAAAGGAATTTCTGGCAAACAGGGCACCACCTTTTCACTGTTGACGTTTAAGATATTTTATTGATGTTGTCGCGATTTTTATCTGATTTATCAATTTTGTTTTTTACATTATCTAAAAAGTGTTAAAATCTTATTTTAGCGCGTTGTTCCATTTTTTTCTCACACTTTTCTGAACCTAAAATTCTTCACTGAGTATAAAATGTCATTGTTTTAGTGAGCATTTGGTTAGCTCCTCCTTTATATACATACCGCTGTCCTTAAAGTAAAAATTTTTTTTTGAAAAAATATCGGCTTTCGATATAATCGACAAGAACAATAACAATATAAATATATATATATTATATATATATATATAATAAATTATCACTGTATATATATATATATCTGAATATATATATATATACATTACATACTATAAGATATAAAATAATTTATATATATATACACACAAAAAATAAATAAATAAATACTAGTAATATATGAATATAGATATATATTATATATATATACGTATATAGTAACCCCTCCACTATCTTGTGAGGTCGGCTGTGTAAATAAAGTGTGAAAATTAAGGTAAGGATAGGATTGGCTCTAGAGATACGCCATTTTTGATATTTTACTGTAAGTGATTTCTTGTTGTTGATTGTATTTGGTGACTAAGTTCCCTGTACGTGAGGAAGTTGAGCGTAACCATTTCTTAAATTAGTTGGAGTTTGATTGTATTATTTTGTGGATGTAGTACTAATAATGAGTCTTGAAGAATGATATCAAAGTCTTTTTTAGGACGATGCCAATAAGTTGTGTTTTGTGTGGGGCCAGAGATTTAAGCTACTTATTATTATTGGTCGAATGGTGTTGGTGAGAGCAGTTGTGGTGTGTTTTTCTATGTCATTTGGTGTTATTTCTATTTGTTTGTGGTCGTGATAATTTTTTTTATTTTCCTACGGAATCCTTGCTTATTTTCCTGTTTGTGAGTGGGTAGAGTTATGACTTTGTTTACAAAATCTCTGCTCCGTAGCGGAGAAGTTTGCATGTTTGTTTTGTTATTTTTGAAGTGAACAAATCCGGATTTTTTTATTGATTCATGTGTGGGAGATTTGTAGTTTTTTGCATTTTTTAAGGTTTTTATTAAGTTCCACATTCTATTGGTGTTTGTATCTGAAGTGTTAGAGTTGAAATCTCTCTAAAGTAAATGATTGAGGATGTGTTGCTGCTTTGGTAAGTTATGATTTGTGTGTTGATATATAATTTGGATATTGTTTTTGTGTTAGCCGTGACTGATTTTTTTTTAATGTAGGTTACGTCCGTCATTGATCAGTTCGAATTTCAGGTGTGCAGGTATAGTGTTGTATTTTTGATTGTATCCACCGAGGTATGTTTTGTAGCTGCTTTTGAATTAGTGACGTCAGAGTGTGTTGATATTACAATATATATGATATAATATATAATCACCATATATATAATACTAATATTAATTTAATATTAACTTAGTAATTATAATATATATATTGATATATATTATATATAATTGATAACACTGATAGATAGATATATTATCGGTATATATTATAATATGTATTTATATCTCATATATATTAAAGGAACCTTAACTCACAAACAATTTGTTAAGATATTTCTTATCTATTAAATATAAATAGCTAAATATTATTATAATTTATATTATAGACATTCTATTATACAATATATAATATATTATATATTATATATATTATATAATAGTATATTATATATAATATAAATTACCGTATACTACAAAAGAAAATATAATAGTGAGCTATATATACATATATATATTATATATATATATATTATTATATATATATATATATAATATATTATATATATATAATATTATTATAATATATATATACTAATAACCTATTATATATATATATATATATTATATATAGATAGATATATAAATATAAAGTTAGGATGAGATTCATGGTGGAAAAGTTGCGAGAGCCGTAATGGAATAATTATCACCAATTTCTCTAAAATGAGTGGTATTTAATTTTTTTTTAGCAATTTATATAATATTAAAAAAAATTTTGAGAATTTAAAGATGAAATTTAAAACAAAATAATTAATTAAATATAATATATATATATATATATATATAATATATATATATATTATATATTAATGAGTATATGTTTTATTATAATCATCTCAGTATATTTATATATAATTATACTTATTATATATATATATATTTACTTTATATACTATTTAAATATAAAATAATTAATATATTATTAATTACATATACATTAAAAATTTAGTATAGTATACATAAATATTATTGATATATTTTTAATATATAATTAGTATAAATTTATTATCAATATTTAAGACGAATATATTTTTATGCTCATATAATATCATATTCTATTCTATAAAAAATATTATGACTTTGTATATATATAAATAACTGTATAGTGGTTGAATAATTATTATTCATATATAATATAGTTATATTATATATATATATATATTAATATATATATTTTAATATATTAATTAATATATTAATATAATATATACTAAATATATATTAATATATATATATTTAATATATATATATTATATTAATATATATATATAATATAATATATATATTATATATTATATTATATATATATTATAATGATATATATATAATATATATATATATATAGATATATATATATATAATATATAATATATTATATATATTATAATATTTAATATATATATTAATTATATATATAAGAGAAATGTCAGCATATTTGACTACATTTTAACTATTAAAGTAAATTTTAATTTTAATGTATTTTATAAAAAAAGTAAATATAAAAAAATAAAATAATGAAAAAATTATAAGGGAAATATGTTTTGAAGCTGTAATTCGAAAATATATTAAACTATTTGTAGATGTTTTAGTTTACTTTGCATAAGGAAATTTCAAAAGTTTAGTGAATTTTCTGAGTGAAAATTATTTTAGTCTTTGTCTGGAATTTTTGAGCGAGATGTCATTCGTTTAAGTATCGAAAAATGCAATTTTTGTTAAATAAAATAATGATATTGGATTATTAGCATATTTTACAATTAAAATGTTTAATACTAATAAGTATAAAGAAGTGTCATAAAAAATAAATGTATGTAAAAAAAATTTTCAATTATAAGAAGAAAGACAAATTCATAGTTCAAATTCGATAAATGGTAATTGCTGTACGATCTGAACCCGGTGGTATTATAAATATATATATATATATATATATATATAATATATATATATATATATATATATATATATATATAATATATATATTTTATATATATTAATATATATATATAATATATATATATATATAATAAATATATATATTATATATAAATATAATATAATATATTAGTTCAAAATATATTATACAGTTGTCACCACACTCACGGGCAGAGCCCTAATCTAGGAGGGGTGTCTCAATTAACGTTCCGAGCGGACGGTAAGCCAGTCCCAAAGAGATAATGATACACAAGCATTCTTCCATGCCCGACCAGTTGCGAACCTGGACCCTCGCTTTGTTTGAGTGCTCTAACACTGAGCTACCGGGGGCTTTTTTTAAATAAATAAATATTAAAAATTACCAAAATAAAATAATATACATATACATATAATATATATATATATAATATATATATATATATATATATATATATAAATATATATATATAATATATATAAATATATATATATTATATATATAATATATTAATATATATATATAATTATATATATATATAATATATATATATTATATATATTATATATATATATATATAATATATATATTAATATATAGATTAATATATAATATATAATAGGGGAAGATGTATTTCATTAACAAGATTACTCGAAAAATTATTATTACTATATTCTATAATAATATATATATCCTATTTACACATCTCATACAATAATACTACTTAGAGTATATAAACCAAAAACCATATACAATTATATGACATACAGGTAGTAAATAATATAGGCGTGAACTTGTTGATTATTACAGCATCCAGTGTAAGCTAAAAGCGATGTTTATTGGTATAATGGAATCTACTAAATCGAAACACAATGAACAGAAAATCGCCTCGATAGTGTTAAAAGATTTGAACTTTTTTTCTAATAAGTAGTTAGTTAGTTATTGAAACCATATATATGTGAAGTGTGAAATTAATTAGTGATCTAGTTATAAGTTCTCTAAAGGAAGAGGTGAAAAAAAAAAATTTTAATAACAAATGCAGTTTAGTTACAATAAGAACTGAAAACGAATAAAATTTATTAAAATAAAGATAAATAAAACAAAAAATCAAAAAATAATTAGGAATAGATTATTATAATAAAAACAATTTATTATTAAATAGTAGAAGAAAAAAAAATAAAACAAGTAGCACAGACATTAAATTCGTGAAAAATTATTTGGTCTTATCAGCGACAAAAAGGATATATTACACAAGTATTCTGTAAATTCAATGGAATGAGTAAAACATTTTATAAATCTGAGAATGTATCACCAGATTAACTCAACAGAATTGATTTGTAAATTTTTAAGAAGAAAATATATTAGGATTTTATTCCTATAAAGGGCCGTGTTATATACAAATAAATTGATAGACGCATCATTGAGAAATGGAAAAATAATGCATTTCGAGAAAAAAAAACACACCAACAAATAAAAAAAAGAAATAAATGTTATTACCTCATTAGGAATTATAAGTTAACAATAGACGAGATTACAAACAATATTGATGAAGATTTAATATATATTAATATAAGTAATTATGTATATATATAGAATATAGGTATATAATATATATTATCTCATATTATATATATATTATATTAGATATATATACTACTATTATTTATTTGATATATATAGTATGAGTATATATATATATATATAGAATATATATATAATATATAGATATAATAGTATATATTATAATATATCAATTAACTCAAATATAAATATATATAATTAAATAATATATAAATATATAGATATACTGCATGACTTAGATTTATAGCTTTTATTTATTATATTAATTTATTAACTTAATAATAGATAATATATATATACTCCCACTCACTAATATATTAAGGTTAATATTATACTACGCTACCATATATATTATATATATAGTATAATTATATATATATTGAGCAGTATATAGTATATATATAATATAAATATAGTCGGTATATAGTATGTCTCATTTCAGGTATATATACTTCTCAATAGATATATATATAGGTAACTTAATACTAGTATATATATATATATATATATATATATATATATATATATAATAGTATATATATATAATATATATATCGTATAATATGCAAAATATCATAGAATCTATCTCGAAAAAGAATGACACTTACAGAAAAACAATTACATATTTTGGAATCAGCGCGTAAAAGCTTATTACCAGAATGTAAAAAAAGATCGACAAGAATGTACGACACTTACCGAAAAACAAATTACATATTTGCAATCAGCGTATAATATATCGATATTTATATGTAAAGTCGTTTTTATGATTTAAAAACTAAACGATAAAACACCCTGGAGGCCCCTAAAATTGAAGTTCAATGAACAGATTTCCATTAGGCGGGCTCGAGCGATGGGACAGAGGGGGACGAAGGTGCACGCCCCGTCGCGTCCAGCTGTGAGATAAGGCCGCGAGTGACGACCCCGACTCCTGATAATCGTATGACACTCCACCTAGCTCCGGTTATGTTGGCGTTAGTGTTATTTAAATCATATAAAACGACTTATATCATATAATAAGCTTTATTCGCTAGTTCCAAATATGTATTGTTTTTCTGTAAGTGTCGTTATTCTCGAGATTTTGTGTTTTTACATTGTGGTAAGAAGCTTTATACTCTTGATCCAAATATGAATGTTTTTTCTGTAAGTGTCTATAACTGTTTCGAGAAATTCTACTGACCACGTTCTGTAATTATGATATATATATATATAGTATAGTATATAATAATATATATAGATATATAGTATATATATATATATGAGTATTCCTCCGTATATATTTACCGACCTTACCCTATATATATATATATTACGTATGAGGTAGTTGTAGTAGAAAATATAAAATATAGTATATCTACTATATATAATATATATATATATCATACTACCTACCAGATTAGTACACTACTTTACGTTCATAATACTCTTAACTCTGTATGTCTTGTGACTGTCGTGACAGCTTCTTAGAGTCACTATTATTAGAACGTCGTCTTTCCAATACGTTTTACTTTATATTTCATTACGAAGAATCTGTGTTAATATTAATTAATCACGAGCTAGTAATACGTTATAGTAAGAAATGAGAGCAATAAGCAAAATTCGTATAAAAAAAAATGTTCGAATCCATGCAACATATGTATATGAAGTGGATGCTGATAACAGACATGATCCTATATATATGTTATAATATATATTATATACTATGTTATTAACATATAAATTATATATATATAAATATATTATTAAATATAATATATAATATAATATAATATATTAATATTTAATATATTAATATATATATATATATATTAATAATATAATAACATACACACATACAAATACATAATAAATACACACGCATATACATATAGTTAAATTAACATTATTAATATTATTATTTAAAAAAGCTAACACTATATTTCAACACAAATTTACTATATTTCACTATCAATCACTACTAATTTTATTTTAATATAATATTATTACATCATTTTAACAATTATAATATTTACAATATTTTATTATTATTATCATATCCACCCATTATCATCTAATTAATTATTATTATTATCATTATTATTAGTATTTAAATCAGTAATCAATTACTATTTAACATTATTATTATATATTCACACGAAAAAAAAACACTATAATTCACTATTATTAGTCCACCATTCACTATAATTTTTATCATTTAATCATGACTTCAATATTAGTTCAACTATCACTATTATCTTAAAAAACTTTCATATTATCACTTAATATATATAAATCTAACATTAATATTCAAAATAATATATTTTAAGCCTTGTCCAACATTGACGTGAAGTATAAGGTGACAGTGAGCAGTGGCGTCGTGGTTCTCATTGTGCAAGGTGGGTGTATGCCTTTATATAGTATGATCTTATATATATATATATATATATATATATATATATATATATATATATATATTATATTGTAAAAAATTTTATATATATATATATATTATTATATATATATATATATATATATATTATATAATAGTAGTTTATATTAATATTATATATATATATATTAATATATATATTATATTATATAATATATATATATTTATATATATATATATAACGTATATATAATATATATATAGTATATATATTAATATATATATTATATATTATTATATACTATATATATATATATATATAATATATATAATACTATTATATATATATTATATATATTGTAAAAAATTTTATTAATATATGTATTTCAAACATTATATTATTAATGAAAACTCTGGTTTGATTTTGTGATGGAATGTGTGTTTGTATGTGTGTGCGTCTGTGTGTAACATAAGTAAATTTTATTCAAATTTTTTTTACTGCTGTTTACCACCATTCACAGGCAGAGCCCTTTTCAAGTAAGATGCTTAAAATAAAGTCGAATTTCATACAGGTTCATATTTAAGGTAAACTAGAGGAGAGCAGACGCAAGCTTTAATGTGAAGAAAATTAAGTTCTGCCAGAAAGTACAATAAGTAAAATGAAATTCTACAGAACAGAGACGGCTGAAAAAAAGGAGGCAAATCGAACAAGCCTAGAGTTGTTGATATCCATACAAAATCTGTACGAAGACACAGTACCCCCTGTCCAGAGAAGGCGTCTGTAAATACTACGCCTTTCGCCGGACAGGGTACAGTGTCCCCTGTACCCCCCTTGTTCCAACGGAGGCAAATCGAACAAGCCTAGAGTTGTTGATATCCATACAAAATCTGTACGAAGACACAGTACCCCCTGTCCAGAGAAGGCGTCGTAAATACTACGCCTTCGCTGGACAGGGGGTACAGTGTCCCACCTGTACTCCCTGTCCAGCGAAGGCGTTGTAAATACGATGGAACGATGGAATACGGATACCAATAAAATAACCAGATCTTTCAATCACCCGCAGCTGTATTATCTAAAGAAAAAAAATACTGCGGAAACGTCGTTCGCCAAGTTAAACAGTGAAAGGAATTAGAAAGGGCTTTTGACTTTAGACTCGAACTTATCTAAAAGATTGGTGGAGTTAGGGCATCCCCCTTCGACATGGGAGGATAAAGCCCTTGCATATTTGAGATAGTTGTGTTGAGGAAATATCTCAGCCTTAGCAGAATCTTCGTTTCTTGAAGTAGCTCTGGCAACCAATATGAAATGTAGTTTTCAATACAATTATTTGTTTATCTTGAAATAAAGTATGCTTATATTCTACACAGGGAAATTATAAAACAAATATTTAGACTGGAAATGTGTAGAGAATTACATTTGCAAAAGTTATATTTTAAAGAATTGAATTTCACAAAGTTGAGGCTACTCCATCGGGAAAAAGTTTATCCAGATCAACAAGAATGGGAAAGTGAAAGGATAGAAGCTACTCTGGAAGCAAAAGAAGATTCTAAAGAGGTAAGAATGGATAGAATTGGAAGAACATCAAAGAAATGACGCCATTTTGGGGAAGCACTGTCCTATGAAACAAAATATGGGTTTCCAAAGTGTGTCCTAATAGTTTGCAAACAATTCGAAAACTGTTTTATGCTTCAGGAAACAAAAAAAAAACTATGTTTCTAGTTTTTCACTTCAAGATGGGAAACTTAAGGAATAGTAGGAATAAAGCAGGGCTGCGGAGTCGTAAAATAAATTTTTCGACTCCGACTCCGACTCCTTAAATTCAAATTTGGATTTTCGACTCCGACTCCGACTTCCACATCAACAAAAATTTTCGACTCCGACTCCGACTCCGACTCCAGCAGTCAAATTCAAAATTTCCGTTCTGACTCAGCTTAGTGCTTACAGAGTTACAGTAAAACATTTTTTTGTTTCAACTATTTTTTTTTTTTGCTTGCTTTTGAGAATAAAAAAAATATACCACTTTTCCAATGAATCTAATCTCCAAATGCTATACGGTAAAGTACCGTAAAGACATAAAGATGCAGGCGCAACACATGACAAACAAATATATTTCATTTTGTCCAAAATACTACAAAAATTATATTAACTTCGGTTAATAGTTAAAGTCAATAACCAACAAATTAATAATAATAATAATAATAATAATAATAATAATAATAATAATAATAATAATAATAATAATAATAATAATAATAATAATAATAATAATAATAATAATAATAATAATAATAATAATAATAATAATAATAATAATAATAGTTCTATAAATTTTCGACTCCGACTCCGACTCCGACTCCACTTACACAGGAATTTTCGACTCCGACTCCTAGAAAATTTCACGACTCCACGACTCCGACTCCGACTCCGACTCCGACTCCGACTCCGCAGCCCTTGAATAAAGTAGGAAAATATCAAAGGAACATACTAATAAAAATTATAGGAAATAAGACAGAACCCTGAGGAACACACACACACCACAATTTTGACAAAGATGGAAGAAAAACTCGCACCATCTACAACTGACGATATGAAACAGCGCGAAAGAAAGCTAGATATGAGTGAACAAAATAAAGAAGGAATAAACATAGAAGATGATTGGAGTAATGGATCTCCAAATATATTAATTAAAGATGATCTTTGCAATGTGTAAGGAAAATTGAATAATATGACGAATAACCTCTCTCTCTCTCTCTCTCTCTCTCTCTCTCTCTCTTCTCTCTCTCTCTCTCTATCTTGCCAAATGTTCCTCAACATCCTTTGTAGCCACTAGAATCATATCTGTGTTAATAACAGCAATTATGAGTAATTATACAGCTACATAAGTACATATTCTTTTAATCGGGGCTGCGCAGTCGGTAATCTTTATTTGTCTGTCTCTATTCCGGCTCAGACTCTGGCTCCGGCTCCGGCTCCGGCTCCGGCTCCGGCTCCGGCTCCATCAGATTCAAATTATACGGTTCCTTATTCGGCCCCGACTATGAATTAGAGAGGGGCAAAGTTGTTCTTGACTCAGAGCCATAATTTATTTATCAAAGATATGTAAAAATAAGTAGATCAAGAATTCCCTATTATTTCTCTTACTTTCAACCGCCCAATTTTAAACAAACAAATGAACACACCAAATGAAAGATGCCAGATTCGTCACATTTTGGAAAAATATTGCTTAAGATTCTCGGCATTATCTAGCGAAAAATAAAAGGTACAATAGAAAACACCTAATCTAGTTTTTTCCCCCTTTTTTATATCGTTGGTGATTCATGGTTGTGAGTAAAGAACAATTTTGCCCATCTCGATTATGAACTTCCTTAATTTATGGTAAAAAAAAATTCACCGGCTCCGACTCTGGCTCCGGCTCCGGCTCCGACTCAGGATCCGGCTCAAGCATCTGCTTCTGCTCCACAGTCTTGATTTTTATTTTCCGGTACATGGAAATGTACATAGTACTTACAAAAGTACATTTTTTCTAGATTTTAATCATTCTTCCATACAAGTAGTAATAACTGTGAAAGGATAATTCTTTTCGGATTCACCTTCTCGGCTTGTCTGGCAACACTCACGGCATGCTCAAGCGACACTCTCTGTAAGCTCACGCTCCAGAAAAATTAATATATTGTTTCAAAAGTTATTATTTATTCTATACAGTACGTTCAGATCACGATTCACATCTCTTCAAAACTTTATATTTATATTTGGATTGCAACTTGAGCGTCTTGTGAGCGTCCATCGACTATGCCGCTAATGAGAATCAAGTTTTAAAGGAAACACCAATATATCAGGGTTGGGTTCAAGTACAAGTACTTGTACTTGTACTTAAGTACATTTTTTGGAGTACTTGTACTTGTACTTGTACTTGCAGTTTCTAAAACCAGTGTACTTGTACTTGTACTTGAGCCTTTTGTACTTGGTACTTGTGCTTGGTACTTGCAAGTACTTTTGGCATTTTTAACTTGCCAATATTTTTTATTTTCTTTTTTTCTTTTTATCATTTTCCTACTTATTGATATTATTATTATTTCTTATATATGTATTCTAAATAAATATCCATTTATGAATATAAAGTAGATGTCATTATATCTATATATTTATATATATATATATATATGTTATGAGCAGTATATATATGTTATATATATATATACAGCATATATATATATATATAGTTATATATATATATTATATATATATATATATATATATATATATTTTATATATCATCAACCACATTTTCTTTCCCAAAGTCTGGGTGTAAGGCGCGTAACAAGCATCGGAAAAGAAAAGTAGTAGAAGAATATAATACAAGTCGAAAAGAAAGCCCAGCCTTACCTCCTTTATACATATTAGTGAGAACTCTCCTCGCAGTCAGAAATCCATCCTAGAGCTTCACGGGACCGCACCGACCCCTCACTATAGCATCTCGCCAATGTGGGCTCATCCCTTGAACCAGGTACGGGCCACACAACCATACCACAAACCCTGCCATTCACCCTATGCGCACCTTTCTTCTCGCCCCCAGGCTTTCCTTTCCTCCAGACATTCTTTCGCTGACTCAATTCACTTTTTCAGCCCCAGCCAGTCGATTCCCCAACACCACTCATCACTATATATCCGCTTAACCAACCGCCTATCATCCATCCTTTCCACATGACCACACCATCTCAACGTACTTTCATTTATTCTCTCATTTATCCCGTTTTTCACACCATACAACTCTGTAATACGTTCCTTCTTCATTTTATCAATTCTTCTCACACCTAACACGCCCCTAAGATAGTCCATCTGAACACATTGTATTTTAGATCTATACCTCTTATTCCAGACCATAGTCTCACTACTATACATTAACACAGGCAACAACATACCCTCACTGTAAGACCCAGCGCACTCAAGACTAAGTCTCTTTACATCTACCAAGGATTTAATTGCACCAGCCACTTTCCTGCAATTCACGACTTTCCTACTACACTCGGCATCATCCGTTCTCTTTTCGTACAACATATGTTTAAACTCAGTCACTAAATGTTTAAACTCATTCCAGCTGCTCACCATCTCCAGCATAACTTCACACCGAGTGGATTGTCCTCACCACAACCATAACCTACTCTTTATCTACGTTTACTTCAAAAACCCATCCTTTACACACCTTGCCAAATCCTACCAATCTTCTCAAACTCTTCAAATTCACCATACAAAAACAAAATCATATATTTCTATAGAGTATATCTATATATATATATATATATATATATATATATATATATATATATATATATATATATATATATATATATATATATATATATATATATATATATATATATATATATAGGCGAGATGGGGATTTATTGGATTTGGAAGTTGTATAACAAAGCGTTTATGGGGTATAGTTCCGAGGGGTTGGAGGAGAGCAATATTAGTACCCTTATATAAGGGTAAGAGGGCTAAGGTAACTGTAAGTATTATAGGTAATTAGTTTATTGAGTGATGTAGGGAAGATATATGCAGTATTTTGGTTAATGGAAGAGTGTCGAATGACTGAAGAACTGATTTGGGAAAGAACAAGGTGTGCTTCTTTAGAATTGCAGAGGATGTGATCAAACTGTGTTGCATTGAAACAAATGATTTGAGATATATATATAGAAGAATAAATTAACAGAGTTTATGATCTGCAATATATGTATAATAGATTAATAGAAAACCTATGGCAGGTGTTATGATATGGTTAGTGGTAGCTTCTGAATGGAATCAAAAGTATGTATGACGATAGTGAAGCGTGTGTAGAATAAATGAGTCGAAAGTGATTGGTTTATTACTAGCGGAGTGAGACAGGGATATGTAAAGTCTCCTTGGCGATCCAATCTGTATATGGATGAGGTTATGAAAGAATTAGACTTAGGTGACAAGGGATAGTGTTAGAATGATCAAGAATGGAAGAGAGGGAGGGTTCCCTACTCATTGTATGAGGATGATTTGGTTTTGTGTGGGTAAATCTGAAGAGAGTTTGAGATGAATGGTAGAAAGATTTGGTAAGGTGTAAAAGGAGGGGTTTGAAAGTAAACGTAGATAAGAGTAAGATTATATTGGGAGTGAGGACAGTCCTCGGTATGAAGTTATGTTAGATGGTGAGCAGTTGGAAAGACTTTGAATTTAAATATGTAGGATATATATTGGATGAAAAGGGAAAGGATGATGTAGAGTGTAGTAGGAAAGTTGTGAATAGCACTAAGGTGGCTGGTGCAATTACTGTTGGTGGATGTAAAGGATTCAAGTCTTGAATGTGCTTAGGTCTTGCCATGAGGTGATGTTGTTACCAAAAAGTTAATGTATAGTAGTGGACTATGGTCTGGAATAATGTATAGATTTAAAGTACAATGTGTCTAGATGGACAATCTTAGGCGTTAGGTGTGAAAAGAAATGATAAATTGCTGAATGAGCCGCGTAGAGAGTTGTCTGTGGTGTGGAAACTGCGCCGTTGCTCGCCGGTTTGAGAGATGGTTTAATATGTGGAAAGATGGATGATAGTTGGTCGGTTAGGTGGATATAAAGTGGTGAGTGTGCTCGGCGTCGCCACCCGTTCTGACACCGAAGCAAAAGTGACTTGAGTCAGGCTGAACATGATGAGAGAAATGTGAGTTTGGCAGAGGCTGGTGTTGAAACGCACAACAGTAGGAGCAGTCGGGGTTTTGTGAGAAGGTATGCTTGTAGCCCGCCTGTGTCAAGGAATGAACACCCCATTGACGAGATGTCATAGTGAGGGTCCATTGCGCTCCCGTGAAGCTCTATGGTGAATTTTTTGCTGTCTGCGACGAGTTCTCACCAATTGGTACAAAGGGGCGGTAAGGCTGGGCTTCTTTTCGACTTGCTTCAATATTCTTCTCATCATTTTTCTATTTCCGGTGCATGTTACGCACCTTACCTCCAGTCTTGGGAGAGAAATTACAAGATGATGATGATGATGATGCATGTTCATCCATGATGATGACTTAATGATGATGATGATGATGATGATGATGATGATGATGAGATATATATATATTAAGTTACATGTTATATATATAGGTATATATATTGAGTTATATATATATATATATATACATATATTATATACATATATATATATATTATATTATTATATTATTATTACATATATATATATATATACAAGTCATAAAAAGTACTTGTACTTGTACTCGTACTTGATACCATGTACTTGTACCTGTACTTAAACAAATTTTAGAGTACTTGTACTTGCACTTTGTACTTGAACAATTCTAGAGTACTTGTACTCTTGTACTCTTGAAATCCCAGAGCACCCTGTACCACTTTTGAAAATGTACTTGAACTCAACCCCGTAATATATATATATACATATATAAATATATATATAGATATATATATATATATATATATATATATATATATATATATATATATATATATATATATATATATATATATTTATATCAGGGGCGTATAAATAGGGTAGGTAGGGTAGGTAGCTCCTACCCAATATTTTTGAGTCTTTTTGATAAAATAAATTAAATGGTAGTTAACTAAACTTATTACAATTTTATTTAAAAGTGAAAAAAAGAAACTGATTTATAAAATAAATTTAAAGAAAAATAACTACATTAGCAATAGCAATTATAATAACTAAATTCATTTGGAAATCTCCCTCCCTCTGTTCTTATGAGTAAAATTTTAAGCTATCGGTGTACAGAGATTTTATTTTCATATAATAATATATAGGGCCAGGGCCAGACATTATTACCTTGGTTGTACGAAACGAAAAATACGAAAATCCAAGGGAACGAAACTTTTCGTTCAGGCGAAAAGTACAAAGAAATTTGAAAAAAAGAATTTTGAATACCTCTCTCTCTCTCTCTCTCTATATATATATATATATATATGCATATATATATATATATATATATATATATATATATATTGTTATTAAGTTATATATATATATATATATATATATCATCCTTATCCCAAGTATAATCTTCAAGGTACGCCACTGAATTATATAGCATAAATATATATATATATATAGCGTTATTATATTCATTTATATTATGTTATATTGTTATATTATGTTATATACATATATATATATATATATATATATATGTATATATATATTAAAGTATATATATATAAGGTTATATATATTATTATGTTATTATATATTATAAGAGTCTTCAAAGCCAGGTTATATATATATATATTGGTTATATATATATATATATATATATATAGTTATATATATATATATATATATATATATATATATATATATATATATATATATATATATATATATATATATATATATATATATATGTTGTCAAATATATATACATAACTTATATATATATAAGCATATATATATATATATATATATATATGCTATTATATATATAGAAAGAAGAAGAAGTAGTTATATATATGTATATATGCTAAAAGTATATATATATATATGTTGTTATATATTATATATATATAAGGCTATATATTTATATATATGCATATATATATTATATATATATAGTAGTAGTTAGTTAAGGTGCTATATATATATATATATATATATATATATATATATATATATATATATTATTATAGTATATATATATATATATATATATATATATATATATACATATCTTACCGCATAATTTTTTTCGAAGGTGTTGTTAATGTATCTATGAACAATTGAAGTTTAGCCAACCTGAGGAGCTCCAGCCAAGACCAGCTTAACCAGTCTTTCTATTCCTTCTTCTTCGGAATCAGACATTGTAAAATTTTACATCAAAACTAAATAGAATCAATTATTTGGTTCGCTTATTGTATTATACATTTTAATTTATGTGTTTTCATGTTGTTATTTTCTTGAATTAAACTTTTAAATCTAATCCAATTTGTATCAACAACTATTACAGGTCATTTGAAAGTAGTATAAGAAACCATACCATACACAGAGTTACCAATAGAGAAACTTATTTAGAACTGA